>JAPMOB010222202.1:0-19843 GCA_029875015.1 Lepomis gibbosus | reverse complement strand
CACACACACACACACACACACACACACACACACTCACACGCACACACACACCCAGAACACATACTTTCAAAAATGTGCGTGTGTGTGTGTGTGTGTGTGCTGTGTCATTTTAATGAGTGTGTGTACTGTAGCCTTTGTAGTGAAAGATAAGTCAGTGATGATGCTGAAGGTCAAGCAGGGCAGAGAAGAATGAGAGAAATGCAGTGTTGGCTGGGACAGACAACTCTGAGATGAAGCTCTAGTGTAGACAGACGCTAGGAATCCTGGGACGCAGCCAGAGCATAGCTTCAGAGATTGACATACACACTCCACACATTGGTGCTACTATACTTGCTGCTTATCTTTATTGGCTTTTAAAGAGGTCATATTCTGCTTTTTGGCTTTCCCCCTCTCCTTTATTGAGTTATATATCATTTTTGTGCGTGTAATAGGTTTGCAAAGTGAAAAAGCCCAATGTCCAGCTCGAAGGGAGTTCCCATCTCCCGCAGTACACTCTGCTCTGAACTGCCTAAAAACAGCTTGTTTGTAGTGCAGCCTTTACTTCCGTAACCTATCTGTGTCACTATGTAACACCTGTCATGATGCTCGCCTAGTCAGGCATGCCCTCAAAAACACTGGTGGAGAAACACACCGAGCTGCAGCACACATGGCGACAAGACGCCCACCCCTTGCCTCCACTCACCCCACCCNGTACCAAAGTTAGCTACCCTCCAGGCAATCAGTGGACAGAAGTTGTTACTGTGATGTAGAGATGGTACACACTTAAAACATCAGACACCAGATTTAAAAATCTGCAACACTTTATCAGCATTGTGTGAACTCGTTTGGTAAGGCTTTGCCCCATATGTGTGGTAAGTTGAGCCAAGGGAGAAGATAAGTTGAGCCACAAGGGGGTTGGTGACATCAATGTCATTTCATCGTGCAAACTCAAATGCCAGTTCCCAACATTGAATTCCACTTAGAAAGTGAAACATTGCAGCTATGTCTGCTACTTGTTTCATATCAATGTAGCGCCCAATGTGTATCCCGTTGATCATCATGTCTCGTGCCACCTGATAAATGGACTTCCCATATTTGTACCTCTCCCACTGCTCTGTCCAAACCCTCAATAGGAGTTGAAGCCTGTCTGTGTTCCATTCATAGAAGCATGGCATGATGGTTTCTGGTCTAAAATGCATAATGTGATGCATACAAATGCATTGTAAAATAACAGTAAAATATCTGGCTCAACTTCCCCCAGGTCTTTTGACTCACTCCATCCCTGCCATTTTAACAAATTTCTGTCATCTTGCAGTTTAAGGGTAACATCGTGCTCAATAGTATGCCTCATATTGTAACTTCCTAAAACTTTCAAATCTGTCTGTAATTGTTCAGACAAAAGTATCAGTACTCCTAGAACATACATGTCCAATTTTGTCCGTGGTTGCCGAAAAACTAGGGGTTGCTCAGCTTCCCCACAGGCTCAAATCACCCCGCTCTCCCCTATATAAAGAATATATGGGCATTTCAACTAGTAAAGTAGTAGCTATCTATTTTAACTGTTTGCACTATAATTTAACCATTCAGTAGCCTCAGAAAGGCTACATGAGAGCAACATAAGGAAGGTTTCCATATACTAGATGGGATGCAGTACCCTAATACTAAGGCTACTTTTAGTTATGCATTTCTACCATTGTGTTTAGCAAACTGTTTATACTACACCTGCTAGTTCAGATGTTAATTTTGGATTCAGCCCTCTGTAAGTTTCTGTCCTTTTGGCGCATTTTCGCTATTGCAAGTGCCCAGGTGTGTGTCCATGAGTTTCCACCAACAATAGTCTGAACATATGTATGTGTGTGTATGTCTATGTAAAACAGCATGTTTTGTAGTCCGGTTCACAGAGAAGCCTGCAGAGAAAAAAAGAAGCTTCTCTGAGGTTTCACCCAACTTCTCCTTCCTGCTTTAATCACGGCTGCCTTTCACTCAGGCGTTGGCATCGATGCAAACGCTGCCTCACTGGCATGTCTCTTCAACTCTCGCTCTTTTTCTCTTTATCCATATTTCAGTTCTCTTATTTCCTCCTGTAAACCCTTTTCATCCTCCTCCACTCCTCCCAAACCCAATCTCTGATCTTAAGAGCAGTCGCCAAGGTGTTTTTCTGATAAAGCCTGATAGATAAACATGCTCTCTTATGTCCCCGAGGCCCTCCGCCCTCTCTCCCGAGAGCATACGCCTCCAAAGCACTTCCTCTGCTACAATTAGTCTGTAATAAATACACCCTGGCCTTAAAGTAAATAATGCTCTCTCTCTCTCTCAGTCTCTCTCTCTTTCTTTCATTTTACATTAAGTGCCACATTAGCTCACTGTACATGTCTAACTTTGAGGTGAAATGAGAGAAACTGTGTTTTTGTTTCTTGCTCTTCTTCCTTAGTCGTGCCGAAAGAGTGTGAGAACAATATCAGTTACAAGGCCACTATAAGATATTGTAACATATGCAGAGAATTGAAAGCATTTCCACACAAGTCTGGGCTTCTTGATGGCTTTGATAAGATTAGTTTGCTTTCTTAAACAGGAAGTGTGCTGCTTAAAGAAAAAAAAAGACACAGCATGGTTGCATAATAAGTTTAACTACTTCTCAGAGAGCTAAAGTTCCATTCAAACTCTTCAGATTAACAAAAAACAAAGACAGAAAGTGGGAGAGGAGAGAGATGGAAAGCGGGGAGTTTATCAAAGTGATGGAATAAAGAGAGATTTAACACGGTCATATTAAAAAGACATGACGCAGTTTCAATATTTAAAAATCCCATTTGCCTCGACAGAAGAGCTTTTTCATTCAAGAGCATATGGCAGCAGTACCTGGATCCAGCCTCTCTGTGTTATCTCTCACAAAGACAAAGAGAAAGAAGGAGTAAAGGGTTTGTGTGTGTGTGTGAGTGTGGGGGGTACTTTCAAACAGACATTCAGACATTGAAGAATCATTCAATTATCGGCAGCATGATGTAAAATAATTACCTGACTTGCTTCCTGTAATGAGTGCTGCTAATTAGCCATAGACTTTTGTTTTAGTCGAAGTAAGAAAGAGAAAGTCCCAAACTCCCAACAGCAGAGAAGCTGTGAAAAGATATGTTGCATGTTGAGGTAGCAGCACCCCATCCTTTCTCTAAACACACACACACACACACACAAGCTGCAACTCTTTACTATAGGCTCACTTGGCTTGAAGGTACAATTTACCTCCCAATGTATGCACACACAGCTCTCAGTAAATAGTCGAGAGTGCAAAAAAAAAGATCCTTCTTCTCTTAATTAGCGGTGTAACAATTAAAGTCTCCTCTTAGTAAATTGAACCTTTGTCTCCCTTGCCTCTGTAGTTTGATTTCAGCACCTGTCACAACAACCCCTCCCTTTACCACCACCTCCACCGCTGCCACACACCCACCACTATTACCTCCACCACCACCACCCCCCTCGACTGTAGTCATTATGCAAAACTCTACCAGAATGCGCCCAGCATGAGCGGAAGAAAACAGCAATTATTTCTGATATTCTGTTATTTAGGCCGTATTGACATTCAACCACTTTCTCTTTCTCTCTGTTTGTCTCTTTCTCACTGCCACCACCTGAGAAACAGAGTGAGACTCAACTCGACTTCGTGTTAGTCTCAATCTTGAATCGTGCATCTCATCACTGCAGCCACTCTGCAAGAGGCATAAAGCGCTGGCCCATAATGTGACCTACAGATATCTCTGTGTGTATGTCTGTGTGTGTGTGTGTGTGTGTGTGATTGCAGCATTGACATGCAGCACAGAGGGTGACCGGTGATGTAAGCCATGCCAGATACACTGTGGTCATTGTCTCTCTGGCCTCTTTCTTCCCGCAGTCTAACCATGCGTGAGCGCTCTACACTGCCATGGTTGTTGTCTAACACATACTCATACTCGCACAGTGTTATGTCCCGGTTTTCTTACTGATTTGACAGGAAGTAGAGATTTGTCACCAGACACTCAGCAGACCAAACCACTCAGGTGCATTTAAAGGTTTTTGAAAGTGCAAATCAAGTCATACTTTGAAAGGATATGTATGAAGAAGTACCATTAAAGAACATTTCTTAGCAATAAAAGTTGAAATTTGGGCCAGTAAAGATTGCATTTAAGCCGTCAAGAGGAAACAATGGATTATCCATCCTATCGCAGTGAATGCTTTTTCTGTTTACTGCCCATGTTAAAGGACCATGCTGGTGTTTTAACATGATTTACATATAATAAGTTAGACCTAATGTACTGAGACAGATTTTTGCGTATGCAAATTAAATTTTTTATATCAGGTAGCAATTGCTTTCCCTTAATTTTACACTGTCAAAATCAATGTGCAGAGACACGAAGCTCAAAACTCATGTCATGTCTGTGCTCTGTTTGTGTCAACATTACCTTAATGTTAAAGAAACAGTTTTGCAAGTAGATTTGCATGAAATGAATGCAACTAATGGCTGCGTGGAAGGACGGATGAATATGTTTAAATATTAAAAAATATGTCTACATAAATGTCTGTTTTACCAAGAAAGGAAAGCCTCTGAAACAGCATTAAGTGTAGACCATCAGCAGCTACTGAAAGGTTTTACATTGTGACACTTAATTCTGTTAAGTCAAAGAGACACTTCCTTCATATCTGCACTGAACGATTGACATTCAGTGCTTTCCATAAGGACAGTATCAACAATAACAGATAAATATCTGTTTAATACCTCATGTCATTGCCAGTTCAGTGGTACACAACAACAGTAACAACAGAATAAGCTGAAGTATCAAAGCAGGATCGATGCAGTGTATAAGTATAAGATGAGTCCCATTTACCATAATTATCATGTCAATTACTATAATTTTTACTTATTCCCTGGCTTTCGCTCCTGTCATTGTACCTCACTAAACAGAGACTGCTTAACAAGTGTTTGGCGCTATTAATCCCGTGCTCATCGCTGTGCTTTATTCGCTGCTGCAGGGGTCTGTCCATGCCACTGTGACCGCTATTGTAACACACTCAGGAGGGGAGAGGTGCTCACAGATGTACATGCACACACACCCACACACACACACACAGACACACAGACACACAGACAGAGACATCTGCAGGTCACCATCATCATAGTGGGAATAATACCAGGGATGGTTATCATAAAGGGAAGCTTTGAGCTCCCGGCAGTCTTGGGAAGATGATTTGGCTGGCCCGGAACAATGAACTGTGGGAATCCGCTTGTCCTGCATTGATCTTCCTCCCATGGCATCCCCTGCAAGGCTGTCAGAGCGACGGACAGATAAAAAGACCCACAACATTTTTCTTTCTCTCTCTCTCGCTCCCTCCCGGTGTCTTTCTTTTCTCTCTGTCAGGAGGGCTCCCACTGATCAGCGGGGATGAGCTGAAAGTTGAACTACCTGTTGACAGGACCTCTTAAACAGCCCTCAATGACATATTGTGCAAGAGAAAGAGGGAGAGGCAGAGGCTCCTGTTCATTCATATTTGTCACTGATCTATTGAGTCCGTGCTCTCATCAAATCCTTCCTCCCTTGCTGTTATTTTCTCTGCGTTCAAATAGAACAATCCATCTCCGAAGCTTTGCATCTTTTTTTTTATAGTGCAGAGTTGATCAAGAGGCTCTAGGCATGGGATGGAGTTAGGATTGAATCTGGCAGGGGCTGTGTGACTGTCTTCCATGTGCAGTTCAGTGTGCTTTTGCCTTATTACAGAAAGTAATAATGCAAAGAAGTCAAGGAGTGAGAGAGAGAGGGATATATAGAGAGAGAGGGAGGAAAACAAGGCAGATTTTTTTATTGGATATTGGATTAATTAGACACCTTGCAAAGACCACCTGCAGTAGAAACAAAACACAAGCTAGGAAGAAACTCATATATTGTCTGTTGTAGCTACCAAACCACTTATTCAAACTCAACAAACTTTTACCCAAAGGTTTGTTCTTTGAATCATATTTCCAGCTTTGAATGGATCCGAATGTCCCTGCTGCTTGTGTACTCACTAAATATTTAGCATTCAGCGCTCAGTACATGTAGCATATGGTAAATAACCACGTAGCCCCCCATCCCCACCCCACCCCCCTCATTAATGATTTGGTGCAAATATGATGGAATTCAGCACATTCTGAATAATGATTGATTTGTTTAATGCAATGAATTTGTTCATTAGGACTTAATGAGGTATTGCATTGTGATTAGTCGATGGGTTTTGTGTCAATACATGTCAAAATAACAAAGTAAAGTTCAACTAATGGCTTTTCGATCCTTCAGTTTATCCCCATCTTGTCCTAAATGTCAGAAGAAAGTTTTATGACAAAACTGCCTGACAGTAAATTCATGAAGTATATTCATAAGTTTGTTTGAAATTGTTTATTTTATTATGAATTTGTAATAGGTAGCTATCCCTAATGTTGACACTGCCTTTCATATACTTCAATAATTTATATGGTTACAATTAGAGAGAAACACATATAAATCCCTTTTGCATTTAGGATGCATGGTACTATTGATAAGACCGAAATGAACTGAGCACATTCAAATGCTGACTGAAATACACTTCCATTGTGTTACAGATACCACTTATAATTAAGCTGAGGCTTGAAGAGAAAAAGAGTAGAGAAGAAAAATGCATTTAGAGAAGAGAAGAGTGAAATCAGTTTCTGTGTGTGTGTGCATGAATGTGTGGAGGATTTGGCGTGTTTACGGGTGCACGTGGTGCTTTGCTGAATATTAAACCACAAACTTTAAAGACAACAACTGAACCATCGTGAGAAAATGCTAAAGGAAGTCTTTGTGGTTTTAGAGGTATCACAGGAGCCAATAGTTTTAATGAGGCAGCATTGCTGTACATGCCAGGAAATGATAAGATTATACAGGTTAGAATAACGGCACATAGATACTGTACCAGTGTAAAGCAACAGAGTGGATGTGTTGTTCATATCGAAGTCTACACAGGCTGCACAGCCATGGCTGAGACAGTGATAATAGGGACAAAGTCTTTCCTTAATGCAACTGGTAAGAATGACAAATCTGAGCCTTGATCTTTTAAAAGTACAATACTGTTAGATTTATATTGTGTTGAAGTGTTTTCTTCTGGACCTTCCATGGATATTTTGCATGAGACTCCTAACAGTAACAGTTAGCACGATTTCAAATAGAAAGCAGTGTTGATGTGATTTCACTAGGCAGCCATTTGATAGTGCTTGGTGAGTTGAAACACTCTCACCGTGTCTTTTAGAGGGCATGCGCATATTGAATTGTTGTCTGTAGTCAAAGGGTTGTGTTTGAGTGTGTCTTTGCCTGCGCGCGTGTGTGTTCGTACTTGTACACCACCCTCAAATTCCATTGCATGTGTGTGTTGATATGAGCAGAGGGGGGATGTCACATAAGAAATGTCCTTTTTAATCAGGAGAAAAAATATAAAATGACTCGGGAGCAAGGCAAGCATATTAATGTGCCTCATTTGCATACGCTCGTCAGCCCGGATACGTTTATAAAAAACACAAACTGGATTCGTCAGTTCATTTCACATTATTCCATTGTCTATCTGCCTTTGTTATATGTTAAAGATAAAGGCAGAAATCAAATTGAAGAAAAGGGCAAGCTGCTATCTCCCCAAATGAGCAACAGCTCATCAGCCTAGTTTAAATCACAGATTTCTATTCCAAAAGGCACCCGCCTATGTAAAAAGGGCCCATTCAAATAAGGTCTTTTCTGATATAAGCACGCCTAGCGATGGAAGCTGTGGTGTCAAATAAACACAATTTAAAACCTAAGCCATCTAAAACAGTCCAACAAAGTTTATCTTTCTTAGCAGTTCTCTTACAATATTATTCTCACAATACACATATCCAGTATGTGCAGGTTTTATTTTTTCACTCAAGTATAAACTTATAATATTATGCTTTTAAGATGCTATATTTTTTCGACGGATGTTTTATTATTCAAGTTATGAGTCATGCTCTATCATATATTTAAGTTGGCTTTTGACATTAAACATATCTAGCTGTGACACATAAGCGCAAATAGTGCCCATTATATTCTTGAAGAAACTTGTGGGGAAAAATACGGAGAATTTAAAGAGCAGCCCACAAGTGTCACATTCCTTGAAACACAAGTGGTAGCTGGTCACAGTGTCTAATTCATGGCCACAAGATAAGAATCCACCATCAACAGTGTGTTGGAGGGGCCAGTGGCTAAAAGAACAGGCACCCCTTATGTCTACTAAACTCCTACTGATGGGAGAGAGAGGGCAAAAGAGAGAAAAAATTCAAATGAATGAGAAAACAAATGAGCCAAACACAATCTAGAGTCCTCCATGCTTTAGAAACATACTGTAGGTGGAGAGAGAGAGAGAAAGAGAAAGACAGAGTCTGGCAGAACCTCAGTTGCCCTTCTTGCCTATAAAGTGTACTGAACATGTGTGCATATGTTTAATGTTGGTGTTCCCCATAGCTGCCAGAATGGGTCCATAAGCTGTCTAAAATGATCCCACTTTCTCTTAAAAGTGAACTCACCTAATGCCGGTGCTTTACATGGCCTCTCCATGAAGGGATTTTTTGATGATTAAAATCATGCGTTATAGCACAGTGGCTGCCACTGTTACCAGGCAGCATACTAATCAGCTTAGTGGAATATTATACCATATTTTGTTGACCAAAGCAGAACCGTGGTTATTGTTTCTAAGGTTTTGACCCATACCAGCGTCCACAGGAAGTGTGCAGATAGATGTTTATATACTCCATCTGGAGAGCAGATGGATCTGCATTAAAGCCATTTTTTGTATTTTTTGTTATGTACACATATGAACACATTTACTGACAGTACAACATACTCAGAAAATTGGGATATATTTCATTAGCATTACAGCAATCCAGTCCCATGTTATTACTATCTGCTTATTTATCTCAGACTTGAAGTTGTGGTTGTTATTTTTTTTCAACCGTGTATCAACTTATGCATCCTTGTTGCATTGGGAACCATTTCATCATGGCCAACAGTTGTGTTCTATATTGTAGAAACTATAAACGTTGGGTTAAGAAGAAGACAGACGTAAGAATTGGGGGAATAGAAAGAAGCAGAGGGAGAAGTGATTCACATCAAATGTAGTGCAGCTCTTTAATGGAATTTTGCGCCAAGACAAGTGTCGTGGCAACAAGATAAGAGCGTTGTGTTTACTGGAATAACCCCTTGGTTTTAAGTGCTATTGTTAATATCATAATTGTAGTATTGCGGTGGCTTCCCGACAATGCCGTTGCTCCGTTTCATTAAGGCGTGTAATTGGTGGAATTCTGATAGGATGGGCACAAGTAGCTTAATTATACACTGCTCACTGTGTTTACAGAGTAATTATTCCATCCAAAATGGTGTTACATTTTGAAAAAGTTCTAAGGAGTCACAGCATTTCTCCAGGCCCTTGGTGCTGACAATACACATAATGCTTGGTTCATCAAAGACAATACATTTTATTTCCCTGTAGTAGGTGACACAGGACAGGTGTTGTTTCCCTAAATGAAGTAACACATTAGGCTTCAACATATGGTTTAATAAAAATGCATTCGTAATCTGGAAAGTAAATACGAACAACAAATCCTCCTCCATAGCATATCTTTTTAATGATTTTTTTTCTTAAACCTACATTGTCTTCAAACATTTCCAATTCTACATTTATATTATTTCTAACATGTTTCCTTCTTTCTGCCTGGTTTTACAGAATGGAGGACTCTAGTTTGTGTCTTGGTGTGTCATCAACGGTGCCTGACGCTGATGGCCATCTGAGCAGTGCAGTGTTAAATGGCCGCTACCCAATTAGTCAAAAGCTTCATCAGCTTACTGCCCAGTTAGGACACGCCTTTCCTGACCTGCACCGCCCACAACAGATCCCTGAAGAGAAAGCAGCCACACCTTTGGATGAGAAGACACACCACGCGGCCCTGGCCAGTCAACCTATCAGCAGTCAGATGGCTCTGCTAGCTAATCAGCTCAACCGAGACATTGACGCGGGGGCACTAAGTGGGTTGAACGGGCGTGTTGACTTGCAGCAGTTTCTCAATGGTCAGAACTTGGGCATCATGTCCCACATGAATGATATTGAAGATGATGCCCGCAAGAATAGGAAGTATCCTTGTCCATTGTGTGGCAAGCGCTTCCGTTTTAACAGTATCCTGTCACTGCACATGCGCACACACACAGGAGAGAAGCCCTTCAAGTGCCCCTACTGTGACCACCGAGCAGCTCAAAAGGGCAACTTGAAGATCCACCTCCGCACCCACAAGTTGGGGAATCTTGGTAAGGGCCGCGGCCGTGTTAGAGAGGAGAATAGGCTACTGCATGAGCTGGAGGAGAGGGCCATCCTTAGGGACAAGCAGATGAGGGGGAGCGGCAGTCTTATCCAGACTGCTCCAACACCCCATCTGAGCCTCAATAGCAGCTCCAACACCCATCAGCAGCAACTAGGTTCAGCTTGTGGCCTCCTCCCTC
The DNA here is from genome assembly GCA_029875015.1 of Lepomis gibbosus. Lineage (NCBI taxonomy): Eukaryota > Metazoa > Chordata > Actinopteri > Centrarchiformes > Centrarchidae > Lepomis > Lepomis gibbosus. Next base: position 9,362 of record JAPMOB010222202.1, on the reverse strand, counting down.
CTTCTGTCCTTGCCTCTGCCGACACAATTTCCCAGCCTTCTTCTTCACCCAAGCCGGCTGGCACACAGGATGAACAGACCCTGAACCCAACTACAGGCTTCCGCTGTACCTTCTGCAAAGGGAAGTTCAAGAAGCGTGAGGAGCTGGACCGTCACATCCGCATACTCCACAAGCCCTACAAATGTACTCTGTGTGAGTTTGCTGCCTCCCATGAAGAGGAGCTGATAAGTCACGTGGAGAAAGCCCACATCACAGCTGAGACTACACAGGGACAGGGTGCTGGTGGTGCTGGTGGCATGCAGATGGCCACGGAATTCCGCTGTGACGTTTGTGGCCAGGTGTTCAGCCAAGCTTGGTTCCTCAAGGGTCACATGCGCAAGCACAAGGACTCCTTTGAACACTGCTGCCAAATCTGTGGCCGTCGCTTCAAGGAACCCTGGTTCCTCAAGAACCATATGAAGGTGCATCTCAATAAGCTGGCTATCAAGAGCAAGCCGCCACAGCCGAGTGAACAGGACATTGCTGCCGTCAATAGCATGAGCAATCTGGCTCAGGAAGCTCATGCCAACCTTTATTCCCGCTACATCTCCTGTCTTCAAGGAGGTTTCCTTTCACCAGACAAACAAGGCCTAAGTGAGCAGCACCAAATGTTGGCTAAAGCGGGGATAGCCATGAAGGAAAAGGAGATGTTAGGGAAGCTGCTGGGACCAATGGCAGGAGGTATGGGCCATGCACTTGGTGAAAATGAGAAGCGCTCACTCCTCGGTTGTCTTAACCTAGTACCACCACTCAAGTCTAGCTGCATGGAGCGCCTCCAGGCAGCTGCAAAAGTGGCTGAGATGGACTCCCTCAATAGTTACCAAGCCTGGCAGATAATGGCTCGTGGCATGGCCATGGACAGGGCTTTCATGCCGAAGGAGCAACAGCAGCACCAGCACCATGGACCCCAAGGGCAGGAAGATGAGATGGGTGGTGCTAGGGCCTTGGCTTCTTTCTCAAATGATAAACAAGACTATTCCTTGATTGCTTCCAATGATAGCTCCAAGCAGAAGCAGCTTGCAGAGGCCTTGCAGGGATCCAAGGCCGGTGGCGCAGCCATGATGTCCATGAAGGAGGATGGAAGAGGCTTTGACAGTCACCGTGACTTAATGTCTCACCACGGTGGTGCTGAGGCTCCTGGAGCCCTAGCTGGCTTGGGAAGCCCAAACATTGACTACAGCCTCTCCAGCCTCTCTGGGCTGAAAGAGAAGCCGTCAGAGTGTCCTGACTGTGGCCGGGTCTTCAGAACCTACCATCAGATGATCGTCCACTCCCGCATCCATGGCAAAGACAAAAGAGGCATTGAGGAAGCGCTCCAGCAACAAGGTCTGGAAGAACGCCGTGGATCAGCCAGTGACCCAGAGTCCCAGTCCATTAGCCGCTCCACCACTCCTGGTTCATCCAACGTGACAGAAGAGAGTGGAGCTGGAGGAGGGCACTCCCAGACAGGAAGCGTTCAAGATGACAGCCCACATCCATCTTCGCCATTGTCAGGTAAGATAAAAAATATATTGTGAATGATAACCACTTGTATTCTTTGGTCAGTATGTGGACAAAGGGATCAAAATTGTATCCCAATGACATATCCCAATGAATTATTTTTCCTTCTTTAATTCAATGTTACTGTCTTACTGTTCTACAATTCTATCAACATAGTTTCCACTAAGAATCACTTTAAGTCTATAGATGTGTGTATATATCAATGTGTCAAATCCATCTCTTTAAAAGGGAATAAAAAATAACCCAAATACCCACTGAAGAATTACTGACATTCCTCACATAACTCAGAGTGTCTTTGTTCAAATACCCACACACCCTCACAGAGTGGTTTGCTTTTACAGGATAGGATACTAGCTACACACAGTTACAGACACAGTACATCCAGATACATACACGAAAAGAGCTTAATTGAATTGAAGTATGCACATCATACTCTACATATCACATATACTATCTCACTTGTTGTTCTTATGCTGGACATTGTAACAATTGTCCCATGACACTGCTGTGTTGTTGCTACATTCACATTTAACCATTATGAGAAGAATTAGAACCATTGCATTCACGTTCGCAGGTTAGTCTAGATCCCTGTGGAACATGAGTAAAGACTGGGAGCATAGGGACAAACTCGTTTTAACCACAGCTATTAATAAATGTCTTTAATAAACACGTTGGAAACAACCATACCCCTCCTCTCTCCCTACCCAGCAAACACAGGCCAGCCGGGGCTAGATAAGTGTATGTTTAGTGGGATTAAGGGAGGCTCGTTGCTAATGATTACACAAGTTTTTAAAGGTAACTTTCGCTTGCTCCTCAGGGCGCTATGCTGGCGTTAAGAAGCGTGTGCAGTAATTAGGTCACGAGTATGCTATAATCAGTTGGTTTATGCTAAACAAGACACTAATTAAAGATATACATATAAAGCAGGTCAAAAAAATTGGTGAACTTCATTTGCAAAAGCGAGGGTATGCTTTTAAGTCTTTTGAGCAAAATATAAATAAATATAAATATAAATCAGGATGGCTTAGCTTAAGGCTGTAAGCAACTTAATTCCACCAGTGGAGATGAATTGTTTATTTATTCACAGAGGCATGAAGTCCTTATCATGCCCGTGTAGTGTGATGGGTTTGAACATGGGACAGGCTATGTTTATTTTAATCTAAGAAATAATAACAGACAACCCCCCACCCCAATTAGGAATTAATGAAAATGAGAGTGCGATAAAAACCTATTTTCTTTTTAGAGACTATTAAACATAACACTTTCTCAACAGGGTGGGGGTGTAGCCAATGTAATTATCTTCTGAATTTTAATGCTGGAAGTTTCTCTCTCCATCTCTCTCCCTCTGTCTCTCTGTCTCTGCATCTCTCTCGCTCTCTCTCTCTCTCTCTCTCTCGTTCGGTCTCTTTTGACTCAAACACTTTGAATCTGATGGGTACAGCTTGTGGCGTTTCAACAACTTCAGAAGTACTATATTAACATCCAGTGTTCAGTATACAAAAAAAGAGCAAATTAAAATAATAATTGACAAAGAAAACCAATAGTATTTACCACTAAATGCCAACAAAGCACAAAGAAATGCATTAGATTTAGTTGCGTGCTCACCCACGGGCACCATCTTTGCAAAAGAGGGTGGGTTGAAAGAAATATAAATACCAAAATGAAATAAAATAGTGTATTGGCAAGTTTACACAAGAAACAAAAGACTGTTGGTTTTCATAACCTCTTAATTTTGCCCTTCATACTGTCTTTGCCACACTGTCTTTGTGTGTGTATGTGTGGTTTGTGTACAGGTAGTCTGTCTCACCATTTGCCCCTTGCACAGTCAGAGGCTACACTGCCTGATACATAGGCACTATTCAAGCTATCTGTCAATCTGCCACTGTCATATCTGAAAGCTGTTCTCACATTGCTACTATGGAGCTTTCTGAGTGTGAATGCCAAGATGTCAAACTGTGGCTAACTGCTTGAGAGTATGGCAATGGTGGAAGATAGATTTTTAGAGAAGAATAGATTAAAATTATTAGGCATCCACCGATTTGAACAGACTTGGATGCTGTTTTACTAGGAAAAAATATAAAAGTAAACAGATTTGACATGAAAACTTTTAAAATATTCTGGTTTTGCTGCTTCCTGTTTTTTAATCAAAAGTAGCGAAACTTGTCTTTCTTCACAACTTACACAATGTGATTTCGAGCTCAGGGACTCTCAAATTAGAAGCTTTGATGTGTGAGAAAAAATGTTTCTGAGTCTCATGTGGAGAAAGGTGTCATGCTTCCCCTCTGCATTCATGTTCGTTGTGTGTGCGTGCATATCTGTGTGGGGTGTATATGCTTTAGAGTATGTGTGCATATCACTCTTTTCTGTAGTGAACAGGATGTGGCAACTGTACCATTGTCTTTATCTTAATATCTCGTGTTTAAAAAGAAGGGCTTGTAATTCCGTGTGTGCTCCCTTGCAAGTGTCCATGTGTATGTGTAAGCCTCTGCCCTGCCATCTACCCACAGCAATTTTGAGTTAAACTTGAATTATAGTAATCAAAAATAACATCTCAACTGTGAAAGAAGGTCATCTTTTTATGCTTTTGTCTTTGAGATGGCACTTGTTTAAAAGCAATGAGTGAAAAAAAAGAGAAGCGGGGAAGGAAAAGAGCTGAAAAACAAAGGCCTCTGTCAGAGATGTCCTTTAAAGACCTCCCTTATTACAAAGCAGCTAACCTTGAGCTTGTTTCTTATTGAATACAATTATTTATTTTTTTAAGAAAACAAAGAGGTAATTACATTTATGCCCATCACCATATTTTTTGTTTGGTTATCCTTAGAGTGACTTCACTTAAGCATTATTGTTTCCTGCAATGGTCAGGCCTCAAAGAAGCTCTGTTGAGAGAAAACACGCTGTGCTGTGTAGTATTCATGTTAGGAAGGTTCAGCAACAGGTAGACTTGACGTGAATGCAACTTGTCACATCCAAAAGGGCCTAGTGCTTTGGAAAGCACTGCTTTTTTTGCCAGCTCTTACATGTAAATAATGCACCATTGAAAATCCTCATTTTGCACGATAGCGTCTCCCCATTCTGCTGCCACAGTACAGGCAAAATGTAGCTGAATGTGTAAAAATAGGATTTAATGCACGCATGTAAGGCCTAAAGCAGCAGAAGTCCTCCTTATGTACTTCCACAACCTTCCCATTACCCCTAAACCTCACTCCCACCTCTTGGCACCTGGCAGTACAAGACTCTATACACTCCCTCTGGCTCTCTCTTTCTCTCTCTCCAGAGAATCCCCCATGTCTACATTTTTTTAAGAGGAACAGCGTTTTAACATGGCAAGGATTAGCCTGCATATCCCTGGTCTTTACCGCGGCTCAAACAAGCAGGCAAAATGCTCGCTCCATACAAATTGAAATTGGATTTGCCAACTTGAAGCCTTAGGTTATAAAGCGTGGATATTCATCTAATTGCGATGGTACAATGGGGGCGTAATTACACACACGGACAAACTGTTACAGTGTAATTATTGTGTCATTAACAGGAATAAAGTAGAGTTGAACAAGATCCAGACTACTATGAATATGCATGGCAATCTAGCTAGCTACTCTCATTTTATTGTCAAGTTGTCAGTGCTGGCAATGTTAAAGAGGAATACGTTTCATGAATTTTTATTAATATTCTTATATATATTTGACAGTTTGAAAATACTTCGAATTAAACACAACTTTGCTAAGGAAAATGTACTAAAACAAAATGTACTAAAACAAGAAAAGCTAGATTTTGTACACAAGCCTTCTGCAAGAAGCAGCACAGAGCAGGTGAACCGGCAGGAAGTCAGACGCTGAAATGGAATAGAGAATCTGGTAAATTTTCAAAATAAAATACCCCGTGCGGACTCCTGATCGTATATCAACAATAAACACATTTAAAACAGAGAAAAAAAGAAACAATTTAATTACATAGGCTACTTAAGCATAGTAGAAGCACAAAAACATGTTACCTGAAATTAGGCAAGCAAAGCGCTCTTATTCTGAAATTCTTCCTGTCTGATATGCACCCCTGCAGATGATTGAACAAAAGCGGGCCACAGAGAGCTGTGAAGAAGGTAGTGGAAGAACAAAAGGACATTAACGTGGGACAGGTTACACACTCTGCTGTTGAAACACTTAGGCTTTAAGCGGAAGTTGAGGATGGAACTAAACCGCTGCACACACGCCCCCCCTGTGTGAGTCTGGGGACGTCCATCCCTCAGAAATATCAAGATGCATGGCAGTAAAGAGGGTTTTGTTAAAATTTGCTAATAACTTTTTTATGTTTTTGAAATACAAATGTTCAAATGTCATTATTGTGGTGGTTTACTAGGACCACGAGTGAAGGGACTGATAAGAACAGCTGCACTTTCTTTAATCCATGTAGGTTGTTGCTATAGACCAAAAAAGGCTTTTTACCTGCATGCAATTAGCTTGTGTGGTTGTGTGTACAAGCAACCAACATAATCAAAAATCTGTATTGCAGCTCTGATTCTAGTATTATTTATAAGGTGAAAAACAATCTAATAAAATGTTGATTTGGTAAAAAAATAAAAATTAACTATAAGAAGTATTCTATTGTGATGTTTTAACAGCTATTTACTGGCTCTCAGCTCTAGTTGCCAGGTCATTTTTGTAATGTGAATACAAGATAATGTTATAATTAGATTAAAATTAGTTGTTTTTTTTGTAAAAACAATAAGCTGTTATAATTTATATACAGCAAAAACTTGTAAAATATATCCTGTAATATACGTAATTAGTTATACAGTAATTAATTGCATTTTTACAGGACATTATTGGCAACTTTTTTCCCAGGTATTTACTGTAAATTATAAAGTCAATTCATTACAGTGCAGGCTTACTCGCTAGATTCCAGACTCGTATCACTGTACATTAAACTTCATTTAGTTTGGTAAAATGTCCTGAAGCTAGGCCTACTCTGAATGCAATGTCATTTGGTGGAGTTGAACATATTTTTACAATCCAGTCCAATTGTTATTGTGCTAACCACTTTGTAGACTGTCTCCCCTTATTCCTTCAGTTTGAAAGGAAGCCTTGGGAAGTCACGCAGCGTGATCAACTCAATAAACCTATCTGGGTTTTGAGCCAATGCATTAGTTGCAAACTAAAAAAAAAGAACAAATAAATACAAATCAAAAAAACAAAGAAACAGTCCATGTTACTTAGATTGGGTGATTAGCATAGCTGATGTTCTAAGCGCATGGTCATTAATGAATTACAAGAGAATTCTGTGTACAATTAAAAACCCACTTTGTTTCTCAGTAGTTATACACAGTGCTTGATTGCCACCCGGGCAAAGCAGGCAACTGCCCTGGCCCTGAAGGTCCCAGGATCACTGCATGGTGATTGCTTTTTGGCAATTTGCAAGTGCACTTTTTTATAGAATATTCGCTGTATAAAGTTAAATGTTTATATCCTTAGGCTCCTGCGACTTAGAAGGAACTCGTGATCTAATTAACCTAATCTATTTGTACCTTTAATATTTCATTCATTATTATGTCTACATGGTGCATATTCCTAAAAATAATTATATTTATTTAAATTATCACAAACCAACTGACACAGAGCAAACCCAGAGCATGGTAATGTTTCCATTTAGGGCTACTAGTTGGTATGTGTGGCTTTTGGGCAAAACGGATTAAGGGAACCAGGGTGGCAGGGCTCAATAGGGGCCCAGACCATTTTTTTTTTCTCAGTCACTGGAGTGGATCTATCTGGTCCCGGTTATGTCTGTGTTTTTATATAAAGATAAAAAGCAAAACACACACATTACAAAAGTAATCAGATGCTACTACTAAGCATGAACAGCAACTAGTAAAAACTGTACACAAACAAGGGATGGCAAAACTAACCTACTGCAGACGTTAGCCTCCTTACTGTATGCTACATTGGTCTAACACCACCTGATAGTGCAGCAAACACTTTGAAATGAGGCCAGTCCTCTGTGAGCACACATGCCATAATATAAGTGTAAAACTATGTGCTTTAAAAAATAATGGATTTCGTCTCTAATTTTTCCCGTTTCTCCCTTCTGCATAAATTACTTTTCTTTGTAATTGACTTCAGTTCCTTGTAATTGACATCCGTTCCTCTACTACTTCCCTCCTCACACTATTCTTATTTTCTCCATAATAAGAGAACTCAGTGGTTACAAAACCTGAGCTTTCTACCCCCCACTCATTGAAGGAGTCTGGCCTGTCATATCTGTATTTTTTATGTGTCACCAAACTTAAATAGACAGTCATTGTGTTACAGGCACATTCATTCCCCGAGCTGTATTTTTGTACAGTAGGTCAGGACTCTGGTGTCTGGTAAATGATAAAAGTTCTATTCAAACGCACTAATTGTCAGTGTGCTCCGCTGATTGACATGTCTCGGATAAATGCAGACTTAGTATTTTTGTACACGCTTGCACAATATAAAAGGCCAATTTATTTCTCTGTTCTTCTTTCTCTTATTCCTTGCACAGTTCATTTGATTTCTCTCTTCCTTTCTTGCTCTCTCCCTCTCTCTCCTGCCCCGTCTCGCAGACTCAATTTGTAAATATTACCCATGGTGGGAATTAGCCCAGGCTTTTTAGATATTTTAAAATTCCAATTGTATTCCGACGAGTGTGTTTGATCAAGGGAAGGACTGCAAGCCTTGGTTTGCTCCTCAGTATTCCTGGGTGGCTATCAGTGGCTAGCCTTGTCCTTATGAAACATTTATCAGCCCGTTTTATGTCTTAATGATCACGTTAGGATTCCCCGCTTGGTTATGAAGCTGGGACGGGGGAAAAAAATGGACTGTTGAGAGAGTGAAGGAGAGGCGATGAAAAAATGACACGGGCAATCCAGAAGGGAGAGACTGAGTGGAGTGAGAAAAAGGGAGGATGACAGGGCATCACATTCCTCAGTAAACAGCATCACATTATGCCATCCATTCTTTTCAACTCCAAATCTTTGCCAAAACATAGCTTACCTTTCTCCTGGAACAAGCTTCCTTGGCTCTCACACACACACACACACACACACACACACACACACACACACACCCCTCCTCCCTCTTCTTCTGTCTTCCCCATTCCTTTTTATGTTTTTATAATTAAAACATAATATTTATCTTTCCATAACAGAAGGCTGCCTTACTCTGTCAGGTAGACTGTTTGCATATTAATATTCTTAATACATCAACAAGCTATCTTCTCCAGTGTCACTGCTAAAACTGAGCAAGAATAGAGGAAGAGAAGGTGACTCACAAATACAGCTCTTTACTACAGTTTTGAAATGCCTGAGAAACTTAACTCGATTGAACACGCGGGAGAAGAGAGACTCCAAAGTAACGGGGGAAGCCTTACAAAAAGAAAGTGACAAGAAGAAAGACATAAATCAACATCACAGTCGCAACTTGCGCTCGTATTGGAGCGTGTTTACCCAGTTTCAACCTCAGGATGCACATATAAATGCACATATCCAAACTAAATAAACATTTGTTTCCTCCTTCGGTCTAAACTACCAAGCAAACTACGCTGGCTGAAAAGTTTCTCTTCTTTTGATTGTTTATGTGTGTGCTTAACAGAGGGATGGAGGGATGGTGGGGAGGGCAACGCTGAATGAGGTTTCCCAGTTCCTTTTCTCTGTCTGGTGACAGCTGTCTGACTCCGTCAATGTGGAATTCCTGTGAAATGAGGCAGGGCTCTCAGTCAGGGAATGCAAATGGATGGCACTGGATGGTAGCAGCTGAGACGGGCCGGGCGGCAGGGGTGGTGTTGTGCAGTGGTTGGTGGTAGGTTGCGGGGGGGAG
>JAPMOB010222201.1:0-30536 GCA_029875015.1 Lepomis gibbosus | reverse complement strand
CCCGCGACCCTGTACGCAGGATAACAATGGATGGATGGATGGATGGATGGGTCACGTTAGTTGCAGCACGGGGAGGTGGAGAAGCTGTGTATGTGAAATTGGCAAAATCACAATAAACCTAAACTGAACGTTATGAAGGTCCGAGCTACTGCAGGGTTAGCTGGCTGCTCCTGCCTGCATCACTATAGGCTAACTTTAGTAAACAAATTTCTCCACATTTGCTTTTTACCGTTACATCCTTACTTGCAGGCTAAATCAACAGAAGTGCACAGGATAGTAACATGGGTCGCATTAGTAGGAAAGTGATATAACTTTGCACTGGATAACATTAGCAACTGCTTGGCATTAGCCGGGGAGCTAACATGACATGACCTATAAAGCATTTGATTTTGCAGATGCTATTCACTTGCCAACTTCTTTTGGCCATTTTTTTAACTATTAACTATTTAACTATTTTCCCCTAACCTTTAACAGCTAGAATCTGGATTTTTGTAACATAAACGTCACAGCACATCATTCAGGTTGGAGGTTTAGTTGCGACTCTCTCCCCAGTGGTATCTTCCAAATCATGACAGTTCTGCAATGATTTAAATGATTTACCCTTTAGAAAATGGCTATTTTAACCATAATAGCTCCTGAAATGGCATTTGTGTTGAACTCTATCAAGCTGAGGCTACCCAGGGTGAAATCACCTCATTGAGGGGACTGGTCAAAAGCTCGATATAAACTACCCCCCTCCCCTTCAAACACATCGATAAGTTCTCATTCTTTCTTTTTTCACCACCTCCTTATCTTTCTTCTGTTTACTTTTTTTTTTTACCCTGATTCATCTGCCCCCCCCCCACTCCTTCTTTTCACCCACCGTCCATCTTTTCCTATGTAATTCCCTCTCTGCCTCTCCTCTCTTTCCTGCCCCCCCCTCCTCCTCCCTTCCTGTCATCTCTCCTCTTCCCTGCTCATAACTTCATAACTCTGTTTTCCCCTTCCGTCTTCGCTCCCCTCTCCTCAATCTCTTCAAAGTCATCTCAGTCTTCGCTGTCATTGCGCTGAGAATTACACATCGCTCAAAGCGGTAACATCTGACAAAATGCTGTTCACTGACATTGTCGGTGGTAACACACGGAGTGATAGAGGAAGTTCACTCAAGCAGCCATCCTATTATCCCACAAGATGCACACACAACTGTACCTACACTTTGACAGTTGTAGATTCATCCAATTTACCTTGTAGTGGCCTCCCAAAGGGACGGCGACAACTGAACAGTTCGTTACTCAAAATAACAAACACAAGCGAGCGTGCAATGCATCACACACACACATCCTCTACCTCCCTCCCATTCTGCATTAAGTGCATTCGAGTGGCTGGTAACAGTAGCAGCGTCAGGCTTTTATCGCCGTAATTTGCAGCCATACATCAGTGTGACAGTGGCCGGGGCAGGACAGTGTCGGCCCGCTCCCAGACACTACTGCATCTCTCTACTGACACACGCCAAGGGCAGCCAGATAATGTAGATGTGTGAATAAAACAACACAACTTTGATGTTGCAGATCATGATGCATCATTCATTCACATCGTCAGTGAGACGCAGAAGTGAAGGATACTGTTCATTTACAGCCGCGAGGATGAGATAAGGGATGCAAGGGATAAGCGATGCACTGGTCATGGCTGGACTTCAATCAGGGGAGCTTCAGTAGAAATACACAGCGTGGTATTTATGCAGTGGCTCACATCTGCATTCAAAGGGAAATGGCCAGGGGGAGGGGAGGGGGTGCAGAGAGAGAGAGACAGAGAGAGAGAGAGGGATGGTGATACAGAAAGATGGGGAAGAGGATGAGGGGAATAAAATGTCATAGCTGGGGTTGATAGACGGGGAAGGTCCATCCACTCCGTCTCTGAGTATATGGAGGGATAGAGATGAAGGGGAAGTGAGGGGATGAAAAGGGAGCAAAGAGATCGCCGCGAGGTAGAAAGGGGACTCTACTAGAGAGAGTGCGAGTGGAAGAAGTAACAGGACCGGACAGGGACGAAAGGGGGGAAAGCCAAGGGATTAGGGAGGCAAAAAAATGAGGTGAGAAGTTATAATGGGCTGTCTGTGCAGAGGAAATAGAGAGAAAAATGTGCAGGTTGATGNGGAGGGGGTAGGGGGGGATTGGTAAAGGTTAAGAGGGATTTTGTTAGATCTGTTTTTTTATTCCATCCTGACTGATTTTAATGGGGTCTTAAAGTCGCCGTGAGGTTACCTAGGCAACTAAAATACGGTGTTGGACTGGTGGTGGGACATTGTTATCTGTGCAGAAAAAGCAACAGAGGAATTATCCAGCTCTGACTGTGAAAGAGAGTGTGTGTGTGTGTGTGTGTGTGTGTGTGTGTGTGTGTGTGTGTGTGTGTGTGTGTGTGTGTTTGCAGATCGTGCATGTGGGTGTGCTGCTTGTTTGTGTGTCTTTCATATATTCTGACTGTATACAGTGTCTGTGTGTGTGTGTTTCTGTTTTGATGAATCACTGAGTGGTGCAGAGGTGCATGTGTGTGTGCTGTTGTACTTCTATCTTTGGGAGGACCAATTTCTGACATTTTGGACACTTCTCACATGGTCAAAGAGCTGTTTGAGAGTTATTACTTTTAAGGTGTCAGACAAAGTGAAGAAAAATTTCCCCTCGCATTATGGGTGCATTTATTTGCCCCAAACACCCAATGTACTGTATGTTAGCTACAAGTTAACAATGGATGCTCCGAGCGTGTCTGTGTGTTTGTGTTCAGCTCAGTGTATGTGTCCACCTGTGTCTTCACATTGACTTGGTAGGCAATTGCATCTAAAATTTGCTTCACGCACTGTCTAAACATCCAATTAGGTTTATGGTTAGATTCAGATTTATTGAGGAATCATTCCAGTTTATTACAACTTGAGTGTCTTTTTCATTGCTGTATCAATCATTTCTATTAATTCTGTTCAGCATTATCACCAAAAGATTGGGGAAACAGATATTATAATGGATGTTTACAATGGACAGTTTAAACAATATTTTTAGTGTTTACATTTTATTTTCTAAATAGAGTTAACCTATCCTCGAGATTTATTTGTACCCCAAACTACAAATGATATAACCTTTGGTATGATAGTCTGACTACACTTTTGGTCAAAATTACATCTTATCATTTAAGGTTAGGGCTAAGGAAGCACCCTCACAAGTATGGACCTACAAATATGTGTTTTTGCAGAAATGTGTTTTGTTTCGATGTACCTGTGTACAGTATGTGCCTTGTACTGGTGTATTATTCTCCAGTGTGTGTGCACGCTTGTTTCTTGTGTATAGGTGTGTGTGTTTCCCTGTGTGTGCAGGAATGTGCCTTGTGTATCTGTGTATGAGCCGCACTGGTGTGCATTCGCGTGCATGCACGCAGTGTATAGTGGTTTCTAGTGGTTTTGTATGTGTGTGCACCCATGAATCTGTCTATCCGTGTAGCTGTGCTTGCACTATACGACAGAGTGTGAATCATCAGAAGCGGCGGAGCCATAAAGCCCAAAGCTGTTAGGCAGGATGGCTCCTGGAATGATCACTGGGAGGCTGTACTTCTATTTCCCAGGCAGTCATCACTGTGGGAGGCTGAGGAGCTGCTGTCGCTGTGTTTGCAGGGACCCGAGGGTTAGCCAGTATATACTGTAGTCATGCCTGATAGCACAGCCAATGGCCATAACGTCTGCGACAATGATTGAACACATGAAATATGTGCTCTTTGTCCGTGGTATTGGACAGGGTGGAGGTTAGAAGTAGGGTCAGGGTAAAGGTTAAGGCAAGAGAAAATTGCCTGTTTGGAAAGAAAGCCTGCCTCTCTGACTCTGCCTCCATCTTTTATTAGTCAGTGTTGAGAGCTCACCTCAGTGACAAACGAGATATTTGTCAGATTTGATTTCCTCTCTGTAGCAGAACGTTTGCTAGTTACTCCAACAGAACACTGTAATATGAAGATATTAATAATGCATATGCGCCCACTGCCAGGGCGGATCTATATAATTGCACCAGACAAAACATTCTTCTGATACTCACTAACACAGCATAATTTTGAATAATAAGATGCACTCATTTGGAGTTGTTGGGATCAAAAACCCAGATGGCTTTGACTGGAACATGTACACTGGGTGTTGGTAAGGTATAGCTAACTTTTTCTTCATGTTAACCCACATAATTATTCATTTTTTACATTGTGCATGCTGATTAATGCAAAGAAAGCATACATAGAAAAACACAAAATAGATGTACAGATTTAGCCCATTTGCCTGGATCATTATACATCACATTCTGTATTTTGCCCTTCAGCTGAAGCCTTTTCTGTGTTTATGCTTCTCCTTTTCACCCATTCTTCAGTTTTACGCCCCACATCTAATCATTCAACAGTGCCAATGTTTACATTGCACCAATGGCACCCACAGCTGCTATTAGAATATATGCGCAGTCATTGTTTTGCATGTTTTCACCATTTATATTAGTTATATGACATTTTGTGACAAGTGTGGGTTTTTGTCATTTACCTTCTGCTGCAGCTGGAGAGACTAAATTGAAGCTCTGCGGAGTAGTGAATGAGAAATAACAACATTATTATTGTTAAGTGTTTCATAAGTAGTTTTGCAGGCAAGCACATCCATCAGAGCTCCAGGGGAGGGTGGGTGGAGGCGGGAGGGATTTAGGAACCTGGTATGAGGGGGCTGCACAGTGGTTTGGTGGTTGTTACTGCCTTTATCTGACTGTTGATGACTAGCAGGATACAGAAGCTCAATAGTGCCATCGACAGGTGCAGGTTGGCAGTGCTGCTCACTAACCAGCTCTGAACGTTCATCAGGGAAATATTCAGTGAGCTCTTTTGGGGTGTAATGGTGGAGATTTATCAGAAATATGATCAGGTCGTAAAGTGAAATATGCCATCGTCCCTACAGGGTCTGGTGAAGGATTTATGAGGCTCTAGGATTAAGGTGAAGATGAGGCTGGCTGGAGTCCAGCCTATTCTCTGCCAAGGTTAGACTATCCTTTGGCCTTTAAAATCCTTTCAGCTATGCTCCCTTACACACACACAGCCAAAAACAGACTAACACACATACACCTTGGCCTTATCATGCCCAGAAGTGAGGTCAAGGTTAGAGCACACTCCAAAATCACTACCGGACTTTCTCCCCCCTTCCCTTTACCCACTCTCTTTTTACCTGCATCTTAGTCTCACTTTGGCACACACACACACACACACACACACACACACATATACCGGACACACAACAAACCAAACTCGCCACACAGCGGAGTTTTTCCTCCATAAATAAGCATGGTCCATCCATCACGGGGCCTCAGCGGGCCCTTAGTGCCCTCTGGCTAGTTCAGCAGCAGCAGCACACTGGGGGATGGACAAAGAAGGTCATCCCAAACCTCCAGAAGGAGAAGGGTAATAATAATCATCATCCCTTTGAGTGTATCTGTATGTGTGTGTGTGTGTGTGTGGTTTTCATAGATTCCTTGCTGCAGAAGGTGTAAGCAAAGCAAATTGCCCAAAGTACGTTTAAGGGCGTTGTGTTTCTCTCCCTTAAATCTTCGTATGGATTATCCGTTTGTCCGAGGCTAACTGTCTGAGAGTGAGTGTAAAGGGTTCAGTGTGTTGCATGTTACAGGCCAGTTTTTACAGGCGAGGAGATGGAGCTCATGTAGCTCCACAGAAAACACAAACACATACAGGTTTATCCCTCTGACAGCAGGAGAATTTATGAGTCTGGGTGAGTCTATCTGCAAATTCATTTAAAAAAAAAATGCAGATGCAAATTAGAGCTCAGTTAATCCACAATACACTGTATGTTTTCAAAGTTTAAATCTGAACCAAGACACTGTGGAAGTTGGAAGACCAAAAGAATTCAAGGCTAATATGATAAACTGGATGCTTGAAAGGCATATCACTCTCCCAAGGCCAAAAATATAAAATGGGTTCAAAGTACACACACTCACATCTTAATACTATTGTTTGGTAGTATTCACAGATATTATCTGATGAAGCTCACAAAATCAAAACATCATGCATTTTTACTTTGATTAAATTAAATCTTGAGAGAACGCACTTTCCCTTCAAAGTTAAATGGAAATGTCTTCATAATTTGGACCTTATTTTTGTGGTTTTCCCATCCTTTACTTATAACATTTTATTCACCAAGTTAATTGCTGAGTTGTGGATGCAGTGATGTCCGTCCAGCAGGTTATAGAGCATGAGAAGTCGGGTGTCAACAATGGGTGAAAACAAAAGTCGAGTTTAACAACGCAATCTGAAAAACACTTATTTGTGAAACAGCAAAGTGAGCGCACCTGAAATATTGGTTATAATAACTTGTTGTTTATAAAAACTGTGGTAACTATGGTTGTTGTTGATTCAGGAAGACGTGTCAGTTGCTGAATTTAAAATCCGAAGAATACTGTTTGCATTCTGTCTACTAACAATATTAAAACAGTATTCTCTTCCTTGGGTTGGAGGACTTGAACAGATTGGGTTATATTTGTTACTTTTGTATATCATCCACTTGTGCTCCTTATCACATTGAGATTCCATAGTAGCAATGCCTTGTCCCCTGATCTCAGCAGTGTAAAATGTTAAAGCAACATGTAAGATTTGCTTTTTTGTGCAACTTGGCACCCCTACCATCAGAGTCTAAACACCGTTGTCATAAATAAGGACAGCAGCACACGTGCATTTGTTATGAATAAATTACTCAAAAACTAGCTGGCACAGCCAAACATCAAGCAAGTGCAACAACAATTAGCAATATTACTTACTAGTTCAGCTTTTTATTTCACAAAGCTCTGTCCAGGAGCCTCTTGTTTGGTCAGTCTCTTATTCTCTTTCTTACTTCCTCTGACAACATCCTAATCGATCTTTTTTCAGCCTCTGCCATGATATCCATACTGAGAATATTGAAGTAGCTTCTTCCAAATAACTTACATTGTACATAATATATACTCGCTTGCTGAATTGTCATGTTGGTGCTGTAAAGCATTATTCCATTATCTTGATAAATGTCCTACCGATGTTGAACAAACGTTTCATTTGATGCCAGTATGTGTGGAATTTAAACATTGACACTGTGGCACTGTAATGTACACTGGTACCCCCTGTTATCTCCCATTCCCACAGATCTGACCGGAGGACTCTGAGATGGCACATACTTTAGCAGATTCACTTAAAAGATGCAACAATGGTTTGTTATCTGTTTTGCGTTGTTTCCATGCATTCGCACCAAAACAAATGGTTCGCTCTCTGACACAAGTAGGTTGTACCTCGAAGCATTACGACATTACCGCTGTGTTAAAACAGACAGAAATGGTTCACCCTCATCAGGCCTCCTTTGTCTCTGTAGACTAATTAGGGAGTAATCGCCGTCAATTAAGTCAGGAAATTTATGCAACATGACATCTTCCAACAGCACTCAAGGGTCTCATGTATCCTTATCTTGATCAGAAACTTAATGTGGTGTCCTGCTTATTTATTGGGAGCTCTTACCCTTTAAAACTGCAGGGAATGAGTCCAGGAATGGCCGGAGAAGTCTGGGATTTATGTCCCCTAGTAAAATAAGACTAGTCTTAACCGCTCTGAAACACTCTCCCCTTCCGTTCAATACGATGTTGTAATTTGTTCAGCTGATGAAGAAGATGAAGGGGAAACTAATGTCTAATACCACCATTTAATTGAGAATGTATATTGATCATCCTACCATTGACAAAACGTGTTTAAGTTCAATATGGACTTGTGTGAATGACTCTATTAAAAATCAGGTAGATGTATTCTGAGTGTTTTACTGTTGTTCAAGGACACAGTAGACTACTGTTCTTGTCGTATAACATTTTCTATTAAATGTACCCTTTTTAAATGTTAATCACACACTGTGTGCTAAGACTTGTGAGGTTCCACTTTTGTTCATTTTGAAATAGAGGGTGTTCTTCTCTTTTGATTTGGCAAAGCTAACCTAATGTTCTTAAATAAACATCCAGCCCCTCTCCCTCCTATGAACACCTGTTTGTAAAAAGTGTCCTTCCAACCACTGGGAACCGCTTATTAGTGAGTAGCACTTAACAGATGTTTGGAAAAGCTGCTTGCGGCACTCTCTGTTGCTTTATGACTAGTAACTACCTAAATGTGATCTGTCTGTGCAATGTTTTCCTAAACATGTAGGAACACTTATTACATAATATTTTAAAACTTCTGTTGCTATAGGTTCTCCCTTTCTCTCTGATCCTTTTCCAATTGATACATTTCATTCCTGTTTTTCATCTATCCATTGGTAAGTTTATTAGTAGTATCTTCAAAAACACTGATGACACTGAGTTTGTGTCCTTTTAAAATCTTTTTGTGAAATCTAGGGGGGTGAGCTTACATTTTAAAATTAACGAGGCTACAGCTATGTGAGACTGTACCCAACGATGCCCAGAGAAAAATGGTAACGTCAGCATGCTAATACTATCATACACAACAATGCTAACATACTGATGTTTATCGGGTATATTGTTTACCATGTTAATAAGCACTACATACATAATACAGCTGAATATGGTGGGGATGTCATTAGTTTTTCTGGTAGTTGGTTATAAACCAAAATACTGGACAAATAAAACTTTTGACTTTGTGATGGCGCCAGATGAAATGTCAGGGGATCGCCAAAGCTATTACAACTTATTCTGAGAGAGACATTAATGTCTGTACAAAGTTTCTGGCATGCAAACCACTAGCATGGATCAAACATTTACACATGGTGGGTATTTAATATATTGATTCCTGTGGTTTTGGAATGAATACGATATAAATCAATAAATTAACAAAATTTTACTCCCGGCAGTATAGACCTTAATTTGGGGGAATACAATTTACAGAAAATATTATTTAAGTACTCAGTTAACTGATTAAACAAGATATTAAAAATCCAAATAATTTAAATGCTTGCCTCCAATAACACATCATGAACAGATGGTGTGATAAAAAGCATGCAGTAAGTCACGAGTGTTTTTCTAAAACAGACTTTTACTTGCTTTAAAGATGATTTATCCTTTAATCGTTGTGTATTTTAAATTCTGCAGACAATGTATAATCTGACCAATATACTAAATTATTCTTCTGAATGTTCTGTAATTGCAATGTAATCATATAATCCTCTTACAATTACACAATTAAAATTACACATGCTTTTGTTGGGGTGTACATTCCTCTAATGGATTCATGGAGTGTAACATAAAATAAATTTCACGCTGGTGCAAGTAATATTGGACAATGGACTAAAAGAAACAGGAATCTTGTAATGAAATACAATTTTTAGACTGGAAATGCTAAAGGAGTTTGTCGAGTTAGTCTAATTTTAGAATACAGATAGCTATTATTTTGGTGTTAGAGACAGTTCAACATCAAATTAATTTTTTGTGTCTTTAAAGAGTACCTTTAGGTTAATAATGAGCCAAAAGTCATTTGTGTTCACATTGTCATTCATTGAACTGAGCAGCTGGATGTATGCACAGGAAGCACTAAAACGGCACTTTATAATGGTTCAAGGATACTCAGCCTTGAAGAACCTAATATATGCCTTACTGCCAGTGCAGAGAGGACGACGGGTCGAAGCACTCAAGGAGAGAAGAGCACAGTGTGAACATGGTGAGTGTATTTACAGTGGAATAGATGGCAGATGAGATGAGGTTTGGTTTTAATAGAGCAGAGACCTGCACTCGCTGCCAGCTGCCTTCAGAGGCCTCAGAGGAGAGGTGCCAAGGAGAGGTGAGGAGCACAGAGAGAGAGAGATTGTGTGTATGTGACTAAAGAGAATGTTGTGGGAACATTTGGACCTTGCAAGAATAGAAAACTTGGATAAATAGTCACCTGTGAGGACTGTGTTCAAGAGCCCATTAGTAAAAAACAGATTTTAAGGTCAAAAGGTAAATGGTTGGGTTTATAGCCCAAGCTGTGTGTGTGTGTGTGTGTGTGTGTGTGTGTGTGTGTGTGTGTGTGTATGCAAACGTTGTCTCCTAGATATTACATTTAAATACTACTAACATGTTATGAAAGAAATGTGTTACCTCATGCCTCATGGATTAAATTTCCTATCACCATAATTAGGAAATGTTGTTAATGTTGTTAAAACCTGATAGAGCCTGTATTATGTATCAAGGCTGAGTACTTACTGCAAAACACGTATTTCCTAAAATGTTGAACTATTCCTTTAGGATCTGTTCTTGACTAATGACTAATGACTACATTAATGTTGCGCTTCCTACAAAAAAAAAACGTTGCCAGAGGAACATAATCAAGGAATTTAAATTTCCTTTCAAAACCTAGTAGGGAAAATAAATTAGCAGTATACAAATGTAATTTGTCGCGCACACAGAGTTAATATATGCATATAGCTGGATGAGTGCCCTTTCCATTTATAATCTTACCCAACATACAGCTGACATGCTTTTTGCACACATCTGCAAAAATGTCTATTTGGGACAGACCGATGACTTATCTCACATGCTTTCCATGTGAGATATTCAAGAACATGCTAAGATGGCTTCTCTGTTTCTTTAGCGCACACACAGACTTCCAGAAACCACACACACACACACACACACACACACACACTTACAGTTACACCCTGTACTTCCTCACCCTCTCTCTCTCTCTCTCTCTCTCTCTCTCTCTCCCTAACACCGGGTTGACAGCTGTGGAGTAG
Organism: Lepomis gibbosus; assembly: GCA_029875015.1. Taxonomy (NCBI): domain Eukaryota; kingdom Metazoa; phylum Chordata; class Actinopteri; order Centrarchiformes; family Centrarchidae; genus Lepomis; species Lepomis gibbosus. The sequence continues at coordinate 19,831 of JAPMOB010222201.1, read as the reverse complement.
CTTGCCAGCGATGTCACGCAGACAGAAAGCTTTTAACACAGAGAGGTGTGTAATATTCATAAGGAGTGCTCCACTTACTGTGTAACAGACGTTGGCGAGCGTGTGTGTGAGCAACACTGATCTGGTCCTGATCTGGTCTAATATAATATTAATGCTAGTTGTGTGAGATAGCTTCTACCCTGTTGTTCATTCTGCCCCATTTCTCACATGCAACACACTCCCACGTTAAAGCAGAGATGTGCGATGGGAGCTTGTTTAGCATCTTATCCCACAGCACATACTGCAATGCTATATGGGAAAGCAAAAGTTTTTGGGTGTACTTCTTTGGGACTTTGTTGCTGCTCTGCGACACTCTTGTTCTTGCACACACACACACGCGCACACACGCGCACACACACACACACACACACACACACACACACACACACACACACACACACACACACACACATTTCACTGTGTAGATGGAAGGCAGTGGTAGATTGGTTTGGCAGGAAAACAAAGTCCACTATCGGTTTTGCTAACCAATTTGGCAGTGATTATCTAAGGGCACAGACGCACTAAAGGTTTGTTTTCTTTTTTTAAAACCATAGTTTAAAAGTTCACTTGGATGCAATTTTGCAATTGCTCCCTTTATGTTCACACTGCCCAATTACAAGTGAACCTGAGCTTGTAAACAGGAGTCACAAATAGTTTTGCTTATCTACCATCCTGCAAGGTTGTAGATTTAGGCGATGCAAGGGAGAAAAAAAAGTCAGAGTTCTTGTAACTTAAGCAAAGCATGAAGAGCGCATGAAGAAATGGCTGAATTTGCACATCAGTATGTCCTTGATCCATTTTTTATGCTAGGCCTTTGAAGCATGAGTAAATGCTGACTCTCAAATGTACAATATCCTCTTGTGTGACTTTTTGGTGATTTGTTTCACCCAAAACAAGCTGGTTCTGATTCACTTTAAAGATGACCAACACCTGCATTTTTAGGTGTGTTGTTGCAGTTACTGAGTTTTGATCTCTGTGTAAACATATGGAGTCAGAACAGATTTGGCATCAAAAATATAATTTGGCATTGAATTGGATTCTGATGTGTTTTTAGTGACAATATTGATGATTTTTTTTCTTCATGTCACTCTTTTTTCGGTGACAGTTATTTACATGTAAATGCATACCTCTTCCTGCACAAGCTCATGGAAACTATATAAGAAAGATGGGTCATTGTTAATCTGTAGTATATATATATGCACATTAGTCCCAAGTGTGAACACTAGAGCTTTTCCCCTCTGAAGTTGAGAGAATTTAATAATTTTCAGGAGGCCTAACGTTAGCAGCTCTCTTGTTAATGTTTACTATTATTATCAGGAGGTGGCGCTAATCGCCATATTTTATATGCTTCTATACGTGAATGAATGAATGAAGGAATGGTTTATTTCAGTTTAAATCATGATGTAGAAGAATGAAGAATGAAAATTTGTGTGAATATGCAATTTACAAAAATCTTAAATATGCTTTATATATGCTCAGGATTAATCCTGACTCCAGCAAATGCAGTGCCAAGGTCCACAGAAGCTGGAAAGCTGGAGGAACTATAAGGCAGAAGATGTCATACATGAACCTGGGACTTCACAGGCTTTGATTGGCAAATAACTAGATAGAGGTGAGGATGTAACAATAATGTGTCCATTTTCCTCAAGTGGTATTGTTCCATGAAGATATGTGAGGTTTGTATTAGTCCAAGTTTTGAGACCTTTGTCTCAATAATATCTTTTCAAACTGCTTTCACTGTGTCCCTGAGACTATGGATAATCTATCCACAACACACCTGAGACAGTGTTCATTGGAAATACTTTTCACTGAAGAAATGGTCTTTATATAAATCTTTGACAGTGAAGAGGGAATTTTCAAAATTTTTGGAGTTGATCAAGAAAAGAGGGGAAAAAAATCTCTTCTTAAAGGGACAATATGTCAACAGTATTTAATCCTACAAGCAGTACGTACAAACGAATGAGCTGCACAACATAGGTATAATTTATGGTGTGTAGAAATGACCTCTGAGTACTCAAGGAGTGAGGACATTCTGACAGGAAACACAGCAAGTATATTGCCATTACAGTATTGTCTCTTGTTACATGAATAGTTGGCATTCAATATTACATTAGTATGCAAACCCCCCTTTGTTAAGCTGCATTGGGTACTTTGAAAGACGCTATATAAATTTAAGTTATTATTAATATTAATTATTATTATTATGTGTGGGGCAGACCACCTTCAAAATCGGCCTTCGTTTTTTATCTCAACTATATACTTGTAAGGTTTTATAGCTGCATCTTTCAAGATTGTGATGCTATCATGGTGACAAAATTTGTCCAAAAACAAACACACATTACAAAATGAGTTTGTGTTGTAGTTTCTGCTACTGTAGGTGTCTCTAAGACCATATTTTGCCACAATGATGCAGACAAACTCACAATTTGAAAACAATACCAGCTACAAGGGCTAAAATGGTTGAATAAGCTGTAGCGATGGATTCTAAAGCCCGGTATTAAATGGACCATGGGGCCAAGTTATGAAATGACCGAAGTGTCAATAATCTCGGTACTGCCAGCGGTATTGAAGAAATTAGGACAGTTGTCTGTGATGGATTTTTGCTATTCCCAATCCTACCGAGAGATCTGAGTCTTTCCGCTGGAAAACCTGTCATGTGCAAGGCTCAGGGCTCCCACTTCCTGTCTCTCACACAGACACCGTGGTCTGAGTGGTGATGGAGGAAAGAGCCAAATGTACAAATATCTGTTTGTACTTCTCCAGAATCAATGCAGACAATGCTTGTTGCCACAAGGGCAACAGATCTTTTGCATATAAAGGCAGGAACATGAGCAAAAACCTCCACTGAAAGTACATGACAAACAGGCTGAGAAATGCACAGTTTTTGACTACCTAGCTCATACTTCATCCCTAGTTTTCCCCTCCTAAATATATATATTGTTATGTTTAATTTTTTCTCCTAAAAAGGTAACAAATATAACCGATAATAGATTTATTAAAGTACCAAATCAATAAACAGTATCATTAAGAGTAGTACCACCTTTTTAACTGGAGAGGGTTGACTGTAACCAAAAAACCTTTTGAAATGATCAGAAACAGGGATGGTTCTTCATAATCTGCAACACAAAGTGCTACATTTATTTCAAAAAGTATGTTCGCTTTTTTCTTTTGTGTAGAATAGTCCATGACTCCACTCCATGAATGCAAGATTTCCAAATTGATCTACCACAGGTCTAAGAAATGTCACCAAAGTGATGTCCTTCATGCACTTTATCAACTTCATTTCTTATTCATTGTTTATCTTTCAAGATGTGGCATAACAGCAGCAAGGAGTGTGATTTTGTGAGTTTGAGCAGTAGCCTATTATTCAGTATTTTTTGAAAACGTTGTTGTTGTTATGTTGCTCCCGACGAGTGCATGCATCTCTGGCAGCAGCGGCTGGAGTTTCTTTCTAGAAGTTTCACATTGTTGTACAGCTTTTAGCAGATGCTTCAATAAATTGTTCACGGTTGAAAGCTTTTTGCTGGTCACACACATAGACTGTATATAAAGAGGTCGCACACGATGATAATGTTCTTTGCATCTTAGACTGTGACACAAGATTTGGCAGCTACTTACAGCTGGTGAAAGAACGGCTCTCTCCCTCGTTCTCCATTCTTCCTTTAGCTTTTTGGCTATCAGCTGACTTGAACAACATAAGCTGAGCTGGCTGTGCTGCCGTACAGTTGCGCATTCACGTCAAGTTTGGTGCGTTGAGTAGTGTTACTTGGATTAGTAATTGTAATTATATTACTGTTGGAAAGTAATCTGTTACACTACTTAGTTATGGGAAAAGTAATATTACAATATTGCGTTACTGAGTAACACTGGTGCTAGCTAATAATATAGTCCAGATGACTAGTATATAAATCACTGAGGCAAACTGCAAGGCATTGGACCCTCCAGTCAAGTTTGGCTTAAAGGTACAATATGTAAGAATGGAGACTACTCTCCACCTGTTGAATTCAGGCTCCTAACTCTTGTTAGCTCAGCAGCTAACTTCAGCTAAAATCAGAGCCATTAATTGATCTGGTTATTAATGCGGTCTGGTGTGTGAAAATTAGTTAAACCTAAAGCCGTGAATTTATTTTATCTAGTGTAAAAGTTATAGTGCAAAATATGTCAGTAGTGTGAGATATTTAGTTGTGTAATAAATTGTAATAGGCCTACATATAATTTATTCATAGTGTTGACCTCATTGTCAGACTAAGACACATAAGTTGGGTAATGGTGATGTATATCACACAATTTTATGTTTTCAGTACACGGGTCAATGTGTTTTTTATGTTATTTATAGGCCTGTGTAGCAATAGGGGTCATTGATAGCCTGCTTCAGATCAGCTAGACCACCTGTGCATTCTTGCAAGGAACCTGGTGTATAGGTTCACTGTTGTGTGTTTCTTTATTATATTGTATGTCTATGTCATATTTTCTTTGATATTTGTTGTGTGCTAATATGCCTGCTGCCGCACAAATTGCCCATTTGGGACAAATAATAAACTGATTGATTGATTAAACCTATCCCATTTGGTTATGTACAATGATGTGTATCTTGGCCCAAACAGGGGCTTGAGTTGAGCAATATGCGAAATGCTGGACAAAGCCATAATCTAGGAAATAACAAGGAAAACTAACATGCACATTTATATTTAAAAACAAAAACAGCAGTCCACAGTCCCAAACCACAATTAAGCCTCTTTCCCTTTGCTGTTGTTTGTTTACATAGAGCCTAGCATTAACTAGCTGTTATGTGCTGTTCCAGTGGACCTCTGCCACACCAGCATAACAGTAGTTAAAAGTTAACTTTAACCAGCCACGATCTACGTGAAAAAATAACTGCAGAGAGAAACAGACTTACTTGCTGTTTGAGAACTTGTGGAAGCCATTGCTGCAGGTTTGTGGTGATGCCACAGGCTTTGGAGCAGACGAGAGGATGGCTGGTTCAGGAGGAGTAATTCAGGAAGAGACAAATTTTTATTGCCGGTGTTTTATTTACCTGTGGAACTTTTTTCAGTAAAATACTTGTTTCAGTGCCAATACTTTTTCCAGTAAAGATCTGTCAATGTGAATGTTTCCTTTTTCAGTTCCAGTTGTGTTTTCGATGCCAAATTTTATTTTCACTGTCAGATTTTAAAGTTGCTGTCCTGGCTCCATATAAACACTTCAGAAATGCAATCCAAACATGTTAGTGAATGCAGCGTAAATTTGTTTTCCAACTGTCACTATCTTTCATCACTTCCACTCTAATTCTCACCTTCACTCAAATTTTTCCCCAACCTACCTTGCTTCTTTCTTGTGTCACTTCTTCCTCCACCATTATCATCCCCAGTGGTGGATATTTCATGTCACTGTCGGTTGGGACAGTAAAAACATCTCCCAACGTGGGGGGTGGAGGTGGAGAGGAGGGGCGGGGGGGTTTATTTGCCACCCCTCTTTGTTCTCCTCCTGTGTTGTCTATACATACAAAGCGACAAAGACACAGAGCGTCCTCATAACCAACTCACTTTCAATCCTGCTTGTTTGAGCACAGTGCGAGAGGAGAGACACTGACTGCAATTAATCTGAGCAGCATGCAGGGGAATATATTAGCCTATAACATAAGAGACTTTTGTATATTTCTCACTTTGCCCCTGATAGTCTGAATAATTAGATTTGTCACTAGTTGCTTTTCAGAAATAAAGTCAGGGTCTGAAAAAGGTAAGCAGCAGACCAAACCACTATGAGGCATATGAGGGGGGAGGACATAATCTTTCAAAACTTCAAAACGCATTGTACTCATCGTAGAGAACGAGAGCTGTTAACCGTTTGTGGACCAAATACATTGACTAGACATTGACGGACAACGGTACGGACAATTCAGTAGTCCCTGGATATTAGTAGGGACCGTCCCTAATGTATTCTGCACCCCTTGATCATCCCTCTCTAGTTTCTTGCCGAGCTCTTACCTAACCCTACGCTGCCATTCCCCTCCCTCACTCCATCTCTCTGTAACTAATGGTCCTTAAACACAGCTCCAGCTGTCGTGGTGTTGGGACTAAATCACAACAATCATGAGTTATTATCAGCGGCATGCTGACTGATTGTGCTAATGTCCACACTGATCGTATTAATGCTAGGGTTGATTGGAACACATCCATCATAATAATCCTGGCAATGAAGAGGTAATAACTGGCATTATCCTGATAATGAAAAAGACGGTTAAGCTGAAGATTAAAACTAAACAGTGATAACAAGGGACTTCATATTTGGGAATTACTGAAAGCAGAAGGAAATATCGCTGCTCTTCCCCTCCCTCGCTCACTGTTCTCCTTTCTAATGATGTCCTTGCCTTTTCTCCTTTACCTCCCAGTTCATCCCATTTACTAATCACCAACTAAACGCTTCATTTTGCTCCCTATATATCATGTCTTTATGCCTTCTTCCCATTGTTCTATTATTCACCATCCTGTCTTCTGCTTTTCCTCATCTTCTCCTGCTTCCTTTTTAGACCATTCCCCCTTTTCCTTCACATTCTTCCCATTCTTTTTCTCCTCTTTTATTACAACCTCTTTTCTCCCTGTTTCGTATATGTCTTTTATTTTTCTCTTTCCTCTTCAGGCTTCTTAATTCCTCCTTCTTCTGCCATTGCCTCCATTCCTGTTTCCTTCTTATTTAACTTCTGCTGCTTATCCTCCTCATTACCAACTGTTTGTCCTTTCCCCCATCTGCACATGCCTTGTACTATTTGTAGAAATCTTCCATACTCCTTCCTTATTTATTGCTAATTCTCTAACAATCCACCCTTTTTTTACCCCTTCTCCTCATCTTCTCTTGTTTGACAGCTTACCAGTTTTAACTCCTTTTCCTCCCTGGCTCTCTTTTTTTTCACTCAATATTCTCGTAGGAGTGAGGAGCTCTGTCCATTTATGAGAAAGAGAGGGAGAGAGACGAGGGGAGGGGAGGTATGGGAGGGAGTTTGAAGAGTTTTAATGAGCCAACGCTCACACTTATGACAGGACGGGAAAGTGATGGTAAATGAATCAGTTTGAGAAAAAGAGAAAGTGAGGGTGTTCATGGGGCTGTACATATGGGAATTTTGGGAATCTGTGTGTGTTTGTCTGTTGTTTTCCTGTGAGATTGACTGGCTCACCAAGCAGAGACATTTTTAACTTGTCCAATCAATATGAGTGGGTGCGTGTATATGTAGTGTTTGTGTGTGTGTGTGTGTGTGTGTGTGTGTGTGTGTGTGTGTGTTATACTGATGAATGGCCCAGCTCTTAATGTTCTCAACCACTCTGTGGACTAACTAGACTATTTAATCACCCTCTCTCATCCACCGCCTCCTCCTCCTCCTCCTCCTCCTCCTCCTCTCTGTTTCTGTCTCTCTGCCAAAGCTGAGTGTACTGCTGAGGTTAGGCAACACTTATTGTACAATACATTACCCCTGTGTGTGTGTGTGTGTGTGTGTGTGTGTGTGTGTGTGTGTGTGTGTGTGTGTGTGTGTGTGGAGGAGGGGGAGTGTGTGAGTATTAGCACTGCATCAGTCAGTGTCCAGCCTGCTGGCTCGTACACCTGTCGGCTCGTTACAGAGCACAAGAACAGATAGAGGTGGCACACAGAGCATAAATCTAACACACACACACACACATAGTGCACACAAACACACTACCTTGTTATATTTGTGTAGACTTTTGCACACTCTTTAACTTTTCCTTAACTTCCCCTGTCACCGCTAATTGCCCGACTGTAGCCATTACCTTAACTTTCACGTTTAACCGTGACACTTAAAATAACCCTTTTCCTAATGAGGTCCAAAAAGGGCTGCTCACAAATTACTCTTTTAGCAAGACCTTATAAGATAATGGACATAGATAACTCATGCACACACAAACACACACACACATACTCCAACACACAAACATTCACACACACCTTAAGGACTGGACCTGCAATCTACCTGTTCTAACTGGAGGTGGGTGTTGGCACGCGAGACGATCTCTTTGTGGCCTGTGTGGTGTGAGTTTGTGTGTGAATAGGTGTACATGCAGGTCTATGAGTGTGCCTACAGCAGTAATGAGCACTGGGCCACGGGATGCCCAAAGGCAAGGTTCCCTAACAGGGTCAGACTCAAGGACGTCTGGCACTGATCCACACGCCCACCTACAGTACACACACATAAAACATTGGAGCAGCAGACCGCAAGCTGATCCAGCACCATTAAACAATGTGAAGAAACACATGCTTTTTGTACATCACACCCACCCGTCGTGTTTTCTCTCATTCTGTCCATTCTCTCTCTTTTTGCACACACACACACACACACACACACACACACACACACACACAGTGAAACACCCTCTATTCGTCCCCAAACGAACGAGAGATTCACGCTTCACTAGCAAAGACTCTCAGAGTGTAGGTTATTAATGAGAGCATGTCCTAACAACATTACAGAGCTACTGCCCATGTAGAGGAGAGGAGAGGAGGAGAAAAGAAACAGGAAAAGAGAAAAGAAGAAAAATGAGAAAGGAAATGACAAGGGAGAAGGAAGAAGGGGGGGGGACAAGATGAGGAGAGGAGGAGAATAAATGAGAGAGGAGGGGAGGAGGAAAAAGAAAAGGAGAATAATTAAGAAAATAGGTGACAACGAGAGATGAGAAAGGTGGATGTGAGGAAAGGAGAAAGATAGGACAGAAGAAGAAAAGAGAGTTAGAATATATGAGAAAAAAGGAGAAAAAAAATGAGAATAGTGGAGGAGAGTAGAGCACATGAGAAGAAAATGAGACAGGGAGAAGAGGAGAGAATGTACAGAGGCAAGGAGAGGAGAAGATATTCAGAGATGAGAGAAAGGGGTTAAGTAGAAGAGCAGAAATGAGGAAATTAGGAGAATACCTAGAAAACTGACAGAAAAGAAGACAACAGGAGAGAGGTGGAAGAGAGAAGAAAGGACAAGACAGAGGTGAAGCAAAGGGGACAAGAATAAACAAAGACAAAGAGTTAGAGGAAAGGAGAAGAAATTAGAAAAAGAGAGGAGAGAAGACACGGAGAAGAGAGAAAGAGAAAGGAATGGAGAGAACAGGAAAAGAGAGTGGGAAGGTGAGGAGAGGGAAAAGGGTGGATTAAGGGAAGGAGAGAAGACATAGGGGGTAAAGGAGAAGAAGGGGGAAGAAAATAAGAGGAGAAAAGGCAAAGTGGATAGCAGTAAAAAAGAGGAGAGATCAAGAGGAGGGAGAGGATATAGGCGAGGAGAAGAGAGGGGGAGACAAAATAAGAAGAATAGGCAGGGAGGAAGCAGAACACCCAGAGTTGTGTTGAAAAGAGATGAGCCTCAGTAAGTGTGCTATTTGGATCCCCCTGTGGCATTACAATGGTTATATTGGAAAAGGCTTGATAGATGGACTGTGCAACACTGAGGAGACAGTGCCATCTAGTGATTGGTACCCGAAACTCTCTCATGCGGTGAAAACCACTGAGCCCTGCAGCCTCATGTCACACCCACTCTCACCTACACAAACTGCTATGCATTAACATCCTTCTCCCGGCTGCTTCACACTCAAACAACCTGCTGCTCGCAGTCATTTTTCACCCAGCTTGTGTGTCATTATGGAAGCAACATGCGCCGTCACACAAACTGAGCTCAAAAACATATTTAGAATTGATAGCCAGTCTTCTGAGCCTTGCTGTGCGTGTGTGTGTGTGTGTGTGTGTGTACTGTTTGGTTTTTATTGTGAAAATGATCCGGGGAGCGTTATGGGAGCAGAACGATAAGCCTGGTGTCACTGGTGTCTAATCATACTCCATGTTCCTTATCGGCTCAGGGGACGGAATGAGCTGTGGAGAGAGAGAAGAAGAGAAAGAGGAGGAGGAGGAGAGGGAAAGGGGCATAACGTTGGGAACTAGAGATGGAGGGAGAAGGGGAGAGGAAGGCGATAGGAGAAGAGAGATGGGAATGAGAAAAAGTGAAGGATGAGAGAGGTAAGGGGGGGAGTAGAGGACATGAGAGAGGAAGGAGATTTAAGGGTCTGCTGCACTAAAAGCATATAAAGAACCAATGCCAAACCCCGTGTCCCAACTCACCTCACCTCCCACACAGCACAAACCCACCTTGTGTAAGATGATCCGCCACTTCAATGCAACTTCCCAAAGTGTGTGTTTGTGTGTGTGTGTGTGTGTGTGTGTGTGTTGGGGTTATCAGGAGTGCTAAGGATGGGTGGTAATTGAATAATGACAGTGACGCCTCTGATGGATTACCTGTCACCCTTCCCTCTTCTCTCCCTCCATCACTGTCACTCCTCTCTTCTCTGCCACTCCTGGCTTGCAACCTTCGGTCAAATTGTGTCCCGTCCATGCCGTCACCCATGCCGGCCCAGGATAGAGACACTCACAGAACACAGAGAATGACACGCCTGTGCGGATTCACACACACACACACACACACACACACACACACACACACACACACACAGACATCCACGCTACAAGCATGCACCTTCACACACTTTTATAGGCTTACTGGCATTCAGAAGAGGTGGAAGAAATATCAGTGGTGTAAACTAACTAAGTAGCACATTAGGGCTACCATACTTAAGCGTACTGTAGACTACTTACCTTTCCATTTTCTGCAACTTTACACTTTTCTACATGTCAAAGGGAAATGTCACCTTTTACCCATTGCATTTATTTTATAGCTTTGACAAGTTGCTTTGCAGATTCAGATGTTATATACAAAAGAGTGCATAAATCATGGAGCATAGTAGTAGATTAAATCACCCAACAGTAAAGTAGCTAAATTTAGTTCCACCTTGACCAGCTGTTCTATGATGATTACACACAAATGCATGATGGTAATGCATATAGTAACAGCTAATCCATTATTGTTATTATTACAGTATGAAAGGCACTGGTGTTCTGTGTCAAGTGGAAAGCCTTTTGTTTTGTACATTTTGATTGCAACACTTTTTGCAGAGAAATATCTTTACACATTGCTACTCTAACATATCTCAATGCATCTCATCTTCCACCACTGATTATTTTCCTGTATTTCATTTGTATTTATATTTGAAAAGTTCATGTTTTTATTATATTAGTTTATTAGTGTTAATGTGGGGAGCTTCACTGCATAAGCCTGTGGTTTCTTGATCTCTCTTTGCACATCTTTTTAAATTTCTGTTTTATGGTGTTTTGTATAAGTGCAAATAAAAAATGACTAAATTACTAGTTCCTTTCCACCACTGGCATTAACACACTTTCTTTTCTTTTCTTGCACACCCACACCTCAAGGTTAAGAGGACTGTTCTGCGGCCTCCGTTGTTTTAATTTGGGCCTTTACAGGAGAATGCCAGCGAGAGAGCTGAGGATTGAGAGCGATTGCAGCGCTCTGCTGCAAAGCAGTTCAGTCTACAGTATCTGCTAGCTGCTAAATGGTACTCCTCCATCACAGAAACAGACTTTCTCTTAATGTTGTAAATCAGGTGAAGCAAAGTCAGCATGGGCATTTGGTCCATGCTGAGTACAAGTCTGTCTTTACCTATTATGATGGTGTGTCCCTGATTGAGCTGTCTACCTGGGAGGTGCTTCTCTCCACCTGAGTGAGCACCTGAGTCTCTGTATGCAGGTCTTTTGTGTGTGTGTGTGTGTGTGTGTGTGTGTGTGTGTGAGAGAGAGAGAACCCCCCTCCTTTTTTTTAACTTCTCTATATCCTAATTCCTCTCTTCACTCCCAAACGGCTGAGAGGGGGGTAAATGGCCTATTTCTGAGTGAATGCGTGTACGAGAGGCAGAAAGGCAGAGAATGAGAGAGAAGGGAGTGTAAGATGGAGCAAGAGAGATGATATCAAGCACAATTCATATATTACAGAGCGGTTTCAGGATAATTAGAAGTCAGCTGGAAAAAAAATAAAACTAGAGAGGATTGTTTTCATTATCATCATTAATTTAATTGGTTGAAAAAAATGAAGGTTTGCAGCACTACACATTCAGGAGGAGTATATACATCAAGTCTTTTTGAAGACAACAGCATAAACGAACAGCACCAATGGTACAAACCAGAGTTGAATTAATACAACAGATATGCCTTTATCCTTCAGATATGAGAAAAATCTGGCACCTTTCATCTTGCACAATCGCACTTTGCTATCAAGAGCCAAAACGTAACACATAGAGTTGGCTACAGGAGATGAAACGTGACAGTGTTTTATTTCAAAAAGAAGGCCAAGCAAAAATAAACTACATAAACCTGCTGTTGCCTCAGCAAATCACTGTAAATACATTCCTGTATTTGTATCTGTTGTAATATCTCTAACTCATTGGATTTCTTCCAGAATGAGGAGATCAAAAAACACATTTTTTGATGAGGAGAACTTCATCCCGTTTATCAGTTTATTGCTGAGCTCTGTGGTGCAGAATGTGAAAGAAATAATAAAGACAGGATTGACAACTAAAGCCCAGAATTACAGTCTGCTTAAGTAAAGCATTAAACTGGCTGGTGATTTAACCGTGATTCTTTAATTACAGTCCCTTAAACATGTCAGAAAAATAAATGATCTCATGGAGTTTTTGACAATAACTATTTCTTAATAGCACATTCACACAGTAATACTCTTCTTCATGACCATTGTTTGATAACATTACACACTGCACTGACTAATTTCTGCTTCTAACACCAGCCTTGAACATCCTCCCGTTAATAGCTCTTACCTTCTATCACTATCAGCGTCTCACTATTGGTAGCAATCTTAAAGTATAAATGATAAATTGTAGAAAAACTCAGCAGTAGTCCACATATTCATTTATGTGTTGAAGCAGGACAGATCCAGTAGGATTTTGAGAGCACATTTTGGGAGTTTTGGGTGATGCAAATATTGTCATGGATGACAAAATGATTAAAGCTTTTGTTTAAAAAAAAAAGACTCACTCAGGGGTCACAGAAAGCAACCCCTGCCCTAATCCAGTTTCTCCCTAACTGTATAGTGTAACAATACACAGTGAGCTGGCATAGTCCGGTCCACCATACCAACCGTGGGAAAGCAGTGATCCAAAGATGTAAGCTATACAAGCCATGGGAAAGGAGCAATTCTATCAACACACTAACACACAGTCACGTACATGTACAGACAAATGCACACATACACGCACACAAACACACTTTCTCTTACTCACACACAAACAAACAGCAAAATATGCCAGACTTCCAATTGGGGCGATAATGGGTGTGGGAAAAAGTGTACACTCACATAGACACACACACACACACACACACACACACACATACACAGTAACTGAGACTTCTAAGCTCAAAGTTAATAGCACCTTGTTGTTCAGTGCCAGAGACAGACCCTGTGGGAGGAGGGAGGGTATGGGTGGTTCTGAAGTTTTAGACTAATGCAACAGCGACGTAATTTCCCAACAAACACACAGGGTAGGAACATTTAACAGAACTTTTTTTGTACGAATAAATCAATATTGGGGGAGACGTTTCATGCTTATGGGGTTATTCTGCAAAAATCTTTATCAAAATCCTCTCTTGAAAATGCTTTAAGAAGAGACATATTCTGTCAGTAACATACGAACCACAACACTTATTAACCTGCACTTCTTTTCTATTTTATTGTATTTTATTTCTATCCTATTCATTTCTATTTCCCTCCCTTTCTTCCTAGTGTCCTTTCTTAAACCTAAAGTCAGTTTCAGGGACATTTTCTCTTTTTTCTTAGCTGATTTAGCCCCTCTTAGCAATGTCCTACCCTGCCAGCCAGCATACTAGAGGAAGCACTGGGTTGGAGGAGGACGAGGAATAAAAGAGAATGGGTGGTGAAATGCAGGGAGAAAACAAACACAAAAAGCAAATCAGAAAGGATGAAGGATGGTGAGATGGAGTGGCAGAGGGACACAGATGGCAGGCAGGGAAGGCAGAACGGGAAGACGGCGAACAGAGGGATGGGGTGGAAGTTGATGCGCTGGATGTCTTCCTACTGTTCCATCAGCAGAAGCCTGTTGGAGGGAAAGTGCAATAATGAGAACAGCTGCAGTTGATACACACACACACACACACACACACACACACACACACACACACACACACACACACACACACACACAAAGGAGAACACACTACTTCTACTTAGCCAGCCGCTCTTAATCAGTAGATCCACATAAAAGACACACACTATCACTCTTACCCTCACACTCGAAGGCTTGCAGCTTGGTGGTGTAAGTAGGGCCCAGCCAAGAGGTGTAGCTACCCAGAACCCTTTGCAGGTGGTGGGTGGCATCACTGAAGAGCAGATCGGATTCGCCATAGCCTGCTGAGCTGAACAGGCTGAAGCCCTCGGTGGCGTTGCCAAACACATTCTGCAAGAGAGAGGAAGTGTGTGACAGGACTTAATGAGGGCATGCATTGATGTGCGTTGGCGTGCTCTGCGTATGTGTGTGTTTCTTTGGGTTTTGTGTGTGTGTGTGTGTGTGTGTGTGTGTGTGTGTGTAGCCAGGGGATCAGCACAGGATGTCATCCTGGCGTCTCCCACATACATACTCACAAGGATGACGGTTTAGCAGAAACCTGCTGATCGATAACACAGACTCCACAGAGATGTGAGACAGACACGCATATCTGGAGAATAACACACACTAACAAACACACATGCACAAACACACAGCTGATGCAATATCTGCCCACACCCACCTGTAAACGTTCCAGGTACTTCCAGACGCGACACTTGTTCTCTGTGCGCACCACAACAGCGTTAGCGGGGACTGCTGCCAAGTGGCATCGTTCATGCTCATCCAGACCCGCCTCGGTCCCATCTGGGCAGAGCAGCTTAAGGTCCTCCAGTTCCAGATCCAGGGCCCAGGACTCCTGGTTCTTACCTGAGCAGGAGAGGAGGAGGTGAGTGCGATTTTAATTCAAGGCCATTTTAGGCCAATGGCCACTCAAAGAAGCACTATGTAACTTTTCAAAGAAGAAATCACACAATTTTCACCCTGAAAATGTATGGTTCAATTTATAAGTCATAAAGTTACATCATGTGGGTTTAGGTATACTAACAGTTTAAGAATCATTTCTCTTCATTTTCTTGACCTCCATTAATTGTTCTGATTCTGGACATTTCTGAACCATATGAGAAAGCATGCTTCATTAAACAGCAACAGTGTTTGTGGAACTGGTGTCAAACTGCTCCTACTCGGCTGCACCAGCAGAGTCTGTGTAGCATGACTGTGATAATGATCACCATTCATTTTGGATGTTGCCCAAAGCAGCGGCGAGCAGATGCAGCAAACAGAGAATTAGGCCATTTCTGAACCACTGTCTATCTCTTCCTGTCTATATATTTCTTTCCCCTTTTCATTTGTGTTCTCTTTTATTCTTATTACTCGCTGTTTGTCAATTGTATCTCACACACACACATATATCATATACCATATCCTTTAAGTGTAATCTGTTCATTGTATTGTGGATTTCACATACTGTAAAATAATGAGAAACACTGACATCCTGTGTCTTGACAGGGACTAGCACTCTCTGCTGGCCCCCGGTAACCTCATCATACATCATTTAAATTATAAAAATGACATTATTATATAACCAGTGGTGTAGTCTATAAAATGCACAATCACACTAACCATCCAAATTGTCAAACACTGTTGTGTGTTTCACAAAGGCCACGTCGCCGAGGTTCTCTGCCACACACCTGAAAGAAAAACATTTAATCACATTTAATCTATAAATAGATCAAAACATGAATAATGTGGAAATAAGCACACTTGGGAATGTGTGATTATAACAGCATGACTCTGGAGACCATAATTAAACTCTCTTTGCCGACTATTGTTGCCCTTCAAGAATTTAATATAGCTCCTGTTGCCCTTTTATTCCCATCTCACAGACACTACTACTATGCCAAAGGCCATTTCACTGTGCACTACCGTACTGTAACACACAGGAATATATATCTGAATGAAATTAAGTCATTGTCTACAATTATATATATGCAGGCAATGAGTGAAATTGCCTGTGTAAAAAGAAACTGCTGTGCACAGGAATTCATCCAAGTTGCCTGTTCTCTGTTATTTGGATCTGCATGCATTCTGTTTCAATGAATGGAGTTTTTCTTTTTTACTTCCATGTTATGTCATAATTTATTCCTTCTTCAGGCTCTCAAAAAAGACTCACTGAGGTTTTATTCATTCACTGTATACTGTATTATTACTACTACCTATTACTACTACTCGCTGTATGAGCTTTTTTTCAGAGCAGGTAGCTCTAATTACTCTCTATTCTTTTATTTATAGAGACAGTCAGCTGAAAAAGAGAAGTATTGGAGACACAGAGGCAGAGGTCATAACAAGTACTCCACTTCTGGGTGCCATTAGTGTATTATTTCCCATGTTATTAGTGTCAGTGCTGTACCTCAGCGCCCCTGCCTCCCCATAATGCCTCTCTTTGTGGTTGCTGGCACAGATGTGTCTGTCATTCTCGTCTCCTATACAGGCCTCACACAGGTTCCTGGGGTTGTTGCCTCTGGGGTCGTGCTGGGGATCCTTAACGCCCGGCACACAGCTGTAGCCAAAGAAGTTGCCAACAGCTGGAGAAAAGGACAAAGAATGAGTTAGAAGAAGAATAGGAAAGGCTAAAGGAGAATAATGATTTGTTTTATTAACGTATCCTTCATTAATTTCAACAAATCCCACAAAAACTTAAAAACAGGTAGTCAATTTCTCAGTATTTTTCAATACTATAATCTGTGTCTTTCATCCCCAACCCCATTTGTTCATACTGAAGATGGAAACTTTTAAAATGGGTCACAAATATATAGCCATTGTTTTTCTAAAGGCTGAGTAATATCTTAAATCAGCTGGGGACTTTGAATTTTAACACACACTATTAAAGCTGGAGTAAATATTACCGTATTAAACTGCAGCTGACTATTTTCAGCAATAGATATGGTGCTGTGGGGAGTATCAAAGCAGTGTGTGTGAGATCGACAGAAAATAAACTACAGCACTGATGTTTATGATATTAAACATGTGACCCAGAGCAAAACTGTGGTTCATTTATGTTTTTTATAGTTGGTAGACAAAATGGAGCTCTATGGCACAGAGGATCAGAATATATCAGATTTGGATATGAAGATCAAGTCATTGTTGATGTTGGTCTTTTCATGGGATGTGTTGTCAATGAGAAAAACAGGATAAATGTCTAATATTTTAAAAGATATTCATCGTTATCATCTTGCTTCCTTCTCCCTCTCCTGAAGAACTTACGACCTTCAAGAGAGGGTTACACTGTACACACATCCCTATCCCAATCTCACATTTGGCGGCTATGGCTCAGGAGGTAGAGCGGGTTGGCTGTTAATCGGAAGGTTGGTGGTTCAATCCCTGGCTCCCCCAGGCTGTGTGTCGAAGTGTCCTTGGGCAAGACACTGAACCCCAAATTGCCCCTAGCGGCTGTTCCGCCAGTGTGTGAATGTTAGTTTCCGTTTGAGCACTTAGGCTCAGTGTGTGAATGGTGAATGCGGAAGTAATGTAAAAGTGCTTTGAGTGGTCGAAAAGACTAGAAAGGCGCTATACAAGTACGGAACATTTACAGAGACGGATGCACTATTCTTTAAATGACTCGTCTCTTCTTACCACCAGTCCCCTCCATACCTTCACTCTTCATTCCATCATCACTGCTTCCCCTCTCTGAAACTGTGAATCTCTCATACAGCCTCCACACACATACATACATTTTTCCTGCCTCAGCTTTCCAGTCCTGCTCTGTCTCACCTCTAGGGAAGTTGCACTGCTCCCCTACGCTGATCTGCGAGGTGTTAACCAGGTAGCCAATAGGAACAGTCCACCCCACCGTGGTGCGTATGCCGGGGTGACAGGAGCTGCGCTCGTGCATCTCGAGCAGGGACAGATCAGAGGAGGAGCGACGAGCCATCGCCACCACGTAGTAGCTAATACCATCTGGGGGGAGGGTTTGGGAAGAAAAAACGGGAAGAGGGGGAGAAAGCAAGTGGGAATCATTTTCAGGGAAAAACATGAAAATGATTAATAAAGATACAAGACACAAAGACTACTGGGTTCACACACTGTATATATGGCTCTAGCAAGCTGAGCATACTTTTTGTATGAATTGCTGCAAGATATGTTGATTTTGATATGTTTTACTATGTTTCTGAGCCTTCAGTGCCTCTCTGTACCTGCTCCACGGCTCCAACCTATCACTTACCCACTCCATTGTAGGACTCTCCTGCAGCCAACTCCAGGCCGTGGCAGAAGCCAGCAGCATAGATGTCGTCTGCAGACATGGATGCCGCATCGGCTGTCCCATTCTGACAAAAACACATTTATTTTTTCAATGTCAAATGAATAAAGGATGCTTGGTTATTCCAAATGAAATGACAACAAATACTGAAGATGCACAAGTGTGATGTATCTGTTTTCTGAAAAACACTAAATGTGGCCAGTTAATGAAGATGTGGAAATAGTGAGATGATAAAACAAAATCATCCAAAGGGACTCCTGAAGATCATGTGTAGTATTTCTTTTACTCCCCACCACCAAAGGTTCATTTTCTTTAGAATTTGAGTATTTAATGAAGGTGAAAATTGTCATATTATGGAAAGCAGATTGACAATCCACTTTCCCATCCCTGTTTCTTCATGTACCTTGATTTTGTCCATACAGTCTCTGGTGTTCAGGCCACGGACACATTGCAGTGTGCCTCTGATATTCTGAGCTGTGGCGTTTCCAGCTAAATCTAGACACTTCTGTTCTTCAGCGTTGGACAATACACACCAGGAGACTGAACAAAACAGCGTAGAATAAAAAAATAATTCAAATTTACCTGTAGAAGAGCACAATTCATAGCTATACCCCAAACCCCACATTTTAAACATTAGTTTAATTATGCACCTAAGTAAGAGTTAATAACAAGTCTTTACAACTTTTTTTTAGATCTACAAATAACCTTAAATTGACATTATTTTGGAACTACCTGTAGTTTTCTGATTTGAGACACCGCTGACAGAAGACAGAAGATGCAGAAGGAGGAAGAAAGTTGCAGGCAGTCTTCTCTCTAGACGCTCCATATCGGCTCTGGTAGGGAATCTGCTTGGATCAATCTCTCTAATACAGCACAGATGAGGAGCAAGTGGATTTCATTGAAAAAAAGAAAGTCACTCGGCTACCCCCTCCCTCTCTTATAAGATGGTCCTGAGACAGAAAGAGAGAAAGAGGAGGAGAGGGGGTAAAAGGTGGGATAATGAGGCAGGTCGGCTGGATGTAGAAAGAAGAAAACATTACATTATTCCTCTATTCCCGCCTCTTGAGTCCAAGTCCTCACTAGATAATCCTTCCTCCATCTCATGATAGCAGTATAGCATTTCCTTCTCCAATTATCCACTGAGACTTATCCCCAGCGGAGAGGATAGTGGTAGACACACGTAGGCTCGGAGCAGTTCAGGTCACCTGGCACAGAGTGTCGACCCAGGGTCTTTAATTAAAAAAGCTGCGGACAATGTGTCTCTGTGCTGGAGCTGTGTTTGTGGAGAATAGATACTGGCGGGGTCTTGCTCCGACTCACTGGAGACTAAAGCCCCAGGTAAGCAAGAACAAACAGCACTAGCTATTGTTCGCGGCCACAGGACCCAGTGGAGGTAAAACATATCGGCAACTTGATACAATTCTACCTTTTCTCTCTCTTTGCACACAGAAACACACACACACACACACACACACACACACACACACACACACACACACACACACACACACACACACACACA
>JAPMOB010222199.1:0-14081 GCA_029875015.1 Lepomis gibbosus | reverse complement strand
TTTACTAAATGAACATCATGCTGTGTTGAAGAAGACTTGAAACTAGCAACTGAGACCATAAACTCATCAGGAAAGTGTTTGCTGGGGGAATTATTCAGCTGAGAAGGAGAAACATTTTCCCATTATTTCTAATGGAGCCGGACTTCTTTTTGCTACCGGAAGAGTCGCCCCCTGCTGGATTTTTTAATAGAATCATATTGTAGAATGGAAGCTTCTCGTTTGGATGTAACGTGGTCTCTTGTAGAAGATAACGGAGTAAATATGTTATTTAGCTCAGAAATGTAGCGAAGTAAAAGCAAAAAGTTGCAACAACTGAAAATACACATCAGGGAAAAAAAACTACTTACAAACTAAGTACACTAAACTGCTAAGTACAGTATTTGTACTTTGCTGGACTCAGATGAGTATATTAATTAATATCAATTTGATCTCTTGTCCAGTCCAAGGATACAGCAGGTTCTGCAGAACATAGTCTTGAGAAAATATATGCTTTCCATCAGGTCCAGTTCTTGCTGTCCTTGAGCTATACTAGGCTAATGTCCCAAGGACCAACTGGACTCACAGAGAAGACGTTTGTTTTGATCATCTCGTCTGACTCTGTGGAAGATGACAAAGAAGTATTTCATACATGTCAGAATTTTCCTTTAAACTCCAACTACTGTTAAATGAACATCTGAATGTATGTAAATGCATTGCTGATCAATGAGAGAAGTTCTGAAGTTCTGTTTCCCTGAAACTAGCTTTGTAGTGTACATGTAGAAGCCTCCTTGTGATCAGTGGTTATGTTTGTACGACCAAAGGCAGATTCTTGCTAACAAGTTGCAGCAAGTGCAGACAAACACAAAACAATTTTTTTTAATAACAAAACCCAGAGGTGCTTCTGTCCCCGGTCCAAAACCACCAAACAGTGTGTACACGTGTGTGTATATGTGTTGGGTTGACTGTGCATCATTGGTGCTCGATTTGGAGTCTTAATAATGTGGTGTTGAGTGTTGATAGCCACATCACACCTTTACCACCATACCATGCCAGCCAATAGTTGGCAGGTTTGTCCCATCCACTGACATCTGGACTGTTCAGGTTCAACATGACCTTAAAGCTAAATGGAACGTTTAATGTGTCAGCTCTTTCTGTGCCAGTGAGCTTTTCCAGAGAAAATAGCTCCTGGTGATACACTACATGCCGCTGTTAGAGCATTTGCCAGAACTTGCTACCAAACCAAAGCAGAAAGATGGATGGTTTGCCATAGTTGCAAAAGAAGCACAAATGATTCCTTCTTTTGTAAATGTTTACAAAAGGCAGAGAGCTAGAGAGAATGTCGTCAGCAGTTAGATAAATTTCAGCAATCACTGTCAAAAGACCTCATCGTGACCAAAGGTGTGTTGTGCAGACAAGCACATCAGCCAAACCAGCCAAAACATTTATTTTATATGTTCCTTTTAACATTAAGAGCTGCAAACAACTCCTGTGTGCCCGCCTCAGCGTATGGAAACTCTGCTTGTGGGCTAGCTTGAAACAGGCAAGCTATTCCTAAAGTCCTCACATGGACAGATGCCTGGAGTATTTACTGAGCCAACATTCATGCCTTAACAACTTCCTCCACATGACAAACTGCATTATAACATGTCGTATTTTTAGCCGCAGTAAAGCCCGGTGGAACAGACTGAAATAAAGCAGGTGAGCATGAAACGCTGGCCTCCATTCCTGATAGGTTAATAATGTTTGGTGCTGGACAAGTATACATAAACACATGCGCGGGCAGACGTGCATATCATGCACTCATCTTTACACAGACATTGATATAATGGTGATCGTGAGCCATCTCACCCTCAGCCCATTAAAGTTTTCCAGATTGGTTTAATAGAATGAACTGTTGTCCTAGTTTAGTGGGAAACTCTGGGAATCTGTTTACGATAATGTCCACTGTGATTAATGGGATGGCCTCTTTAGTTCTTGGTGAGCAGTTTGTGTTTGACCATGAGCCATCAAGTGTCTACTGTCTATAAACCTCTCAGCCTGTTGACCTTTGACCTTTGGACAAAACCTCTGTGCTCTCACTAGACTGATTTAAACCGTGACTAACCCAGTTCAGAATTCCCTTAATGTGTGTGGAATCCAGTAACACCTGCATTGCAGTTAGCAGTTGCACCATCGACTACACATCAGGTTTTTCGATTTTGATCAACATGCAAAACATGTCAAATGTGATGCTGTTTTGATCTATACTGAATACTAAAGAGTGAGTGTGTTTTTTTCAGATCATTATATCACTATTATTTTTTGGGGTTAACAAACGCCCTAAAGACAAATTAATCACATCATGAAGAAGTCAGTGTCAAGCCAGCAACCATCAGCAGCGGGTGGTATTGATTCAGTCTTATATCACAGTATAGTGATATCTGGCCTGTAGCTTTTTTCGGCTCCACTGTTGGTTCCATTTTGTCTCTGTAAGTCCAGAAGCTATTGCTGGCTATAGAAAACAGTCAACTACAAGTTATTTAGTTATTCATGTTTTTCACAAATAATCTAATTTTTATATGCTGGTCTAGAAGCTGATTTATTAACATAAATTAAAACACAACCTTTAAACCTACTATGTAATATATTTGTATTTATTAAGACATAATTTGGAATGACCCACCTGTTACAGAATAATAAGCATGTGTCATAGACTCTGTGTAATAGCAACTACAACCAGATGGGTCATTGTAACTTTGTGTTTCGGGTGAAGAAATATTGTATTAGCACATGATTTGAATAGACAACAGCTGTTAGGATATCATGGGTGGTGCAGTGGTTAGCACTGTCGCCTTGCAGCAAGAAGGTTGTGGATTCAAACCCCGGTTGCCCTGGCTTTTCTGTGTGGAGTTTGCATGTTTTCCCCGTGTCTGTGTGGGTTCTCTCCGGATGCTCCAACTTCCTCTCACCATTCAAAGACATGCAGGCTAGGTTAATTGGTGTCTCTAAATTGTCCTTAGGTGTGGGTGTGAGTGGTTGTGTGGCCCTGTGATGTATTGGCGACCTGTCCAGGGTGTGCCTAGCCTTTTGCGCAATGTCAGCTGGGATAGGCTCCAGCACCCCCGCGACCCTGTACGCAGGATAAGCGGTTGACGATGGATGGATGTTATGATATCATATTGTTATATACACATAATAAAACACTAATTCCACACATTTTGTTCACTCACTATACTATTATAACAATAGACAGTATAAGATGACAAGCTGATCCCAGAGCTGTGCAGGACACAGGTCAGTTGTTTGGCACTACTATATATATAGAAGTCAATATGTCAAACTGCTGTAGAATAAAGTTTCTCATTTTCTTCACAGTTCTGTCAGTCCTTCACACTGTACATTCTGTTCTAAAAGTGCTCAGAAATTTTTAAAATGTAGCTGCAAGGTGGTCACAAGCAGCACCTGTCAAACTTCTGGTGTAGAGTCAGAGCGTATAAGGATAATACATGTATATTAGCATATAGTAGATTTTCTAGAAATTCATTTTTAAAACAGCCAGATGGTCATGTCTGTTTTTAGCCAAAACAGTAAATTAAATAAAACCTGAGTAAATCAAAGGCACATCACATAGATACATAAATCCTTTAAATAAGGGCTGGCCAATAAAATAATAATGATAATTATCGCAATATAATTTTCCTCAATAACAATGAAACAATAAGAAGAAGAAGAAGAAGAAGAAGAAGAATGTACTTTATTGTCACATACACATACATGTTGTGAAATCCATCCTCTGCATTTAAGCCATCCCTGAAGGGAGCAGAGGGCAGCTACTGTACAGCTCTCGGAGACCAACTCTAGATTGAAATGCAGTGCCAGGTCGAACAGCACCGACAGGAGAACCTACCTAACATGTTTTTGATGTCAATGTCAATAAATGTTTGATTTAATTCATTTGAATCATGGACAAATTAGCACTTATTTTTTCTTTTAAAATATTTATTTAGTTGAGGAACTAACTAACCATGTTTAAAAGATTTTATCATAATAGTTTGTTCTACCTCAGATGTGTGAAGAGATCCACTGTTTGGCATCAAGTGCAAGTTCTGACCATAAAGAAAAGTTCAAAACCACAATGAACCACCTGGTTTCTTCAACTTTCACTCACTAACAAAAATCAGCCTTTAAACCTAAATAATGATTTGACATTAATCGTGATAATTATGGATATCGAATGGTATGGAATGTTTTTATTGTGCTAACATTTTTGGCCATATCCTCCAGCCCTACTGGAAATCCAAAATTGCCATGAAGCATCACACGGATAGCTAACACAGTATCACAACATCTCTGACAGATGACTAATTTAGGTACTTTTAGTCCCTAGTATTGGTCCAGCATGCAAAATGCTGGATCTTACATTTCCCATAATTCAACCAGTAACAGCTTTTTGTCAAGCCTTTCATGAAAGCCTGTAACACAGACTTTCTGTTTGACACTTGCAGTCATCAACAGAGTGAGCGTCCCCTAACATTTAAAGTACAGGGTGTAAGAAGGATTGAATTAGATTGTACTCAGTCACTGATGATGATGTGACCTGTGCAGTCACCTTTGTCTCCATTTCCTGTTTCCAACTCTTTCCCTTGCATAAAGCTAAAGTTTTTCTCACCTCTCATCTGTCTCTTTGGTCTCCCTCAGACATTGATGAGTGCTCCTTTGAGAGAACCTGCGACCACACCTGCATCAACTACCCTGGCAGCTTTGAGTGCTTGTGCAACAAGGGATACATCCTGTACGGCCTCACTCACTGTGGAGGTGAGAATCTGCCCCAACCATGGGAGATATCCATGAAGCAGTGGCTGTTTGACGCAGCTGAAGTGTGTGTAACAGAGATAGATAAACGCGTTTGCGTGTGTGCGTCTGAAAAGGTACATGCTTTTCAGAGTGTGAAGGTGCGGGGTCACTGAGCGTGTGCAGACGGCTGCTGCTGAAAGCATTCTCACACCTCACTTCCCCAGAATCATTTCTCTGTGTATAATGTGTGTTTGTGTGCCTGCGTCATTGTGTGTATACAGTGTGAGTCTGTGTGAGTGTGTGTTCCCAGTGTGTGTCTGCTTGCCTGAGTGTATTATGCATTTCTCGTTGTTCGACTGACGTCACTGATGGAAAAGTGGAGTCACTATGACCACAGCAGCAGGAGCAGGGTGTATCTGTATCAGCTCACACTGTATATACACTCAGTTGCTAGTTTATGAGGTCCACCTGGCTGAAACTAATGCAGTTCTGCAATAAATCTAACCTTCATCTTCACTAAGGTTCAAATGTTAAGGTTTATTAAAAAAGGTTAGGTAGGTAGGTAAAAAAAAAAAAAAAACCTGAAGGTGAGACTCAGGCTCACAGGTCTGTTAGAAAAGGCCTGGGACACTTCAGACCTATTAAATTAACCCGATGTTACCCGTGTGAGCAGAAGGTTCACATGAAATCAGAAAGTCCAAACCAGCAGAACTTTAACCATTCCTTTACTAGACCGGGAATCTGTTTTTATAATGTGCTAATTCAGAAAATGTTTTACTTGTAGCTTTGAGTGCATGCTCTAAACACCAAACAGCTTCAGAAGCTATTTTATCAATGTACCAATAATGTAAAGGTACGTGGAGACTGCCAAACCTTTTTGATTGCTCGTTTGTTTGCAATGGTTATGCCTTCACAGTCTGTCATCTGCACAATCACGTGCCAAATATCCAGATCTCTTGTCTACCTCATTCTGTCTTTCTGCTTAAAAAACCCCCTGAAATTCTATAACTTTCTCTGTGGTTGTGTTTCAGACATTGATGAGTGTAGCATCAGCAACGGGAGCTGTGAGCATAGCTGCGTGAACACCCAGGGAAGCTACGAGTGCGTGTGTCCAGCCGGACAGAAGCTCCACTGGAACAAGAAAGACTGCATCGGTAAGCACCAACCCTGCGTGTGCTTGTGCGTGTGATTTTTGTTTGAACTTCTCCACATGTGGCGTGGTGGATTCCTCACCTGAACGCAGGTGTATGTGTGTGTGTGTGTGTGTGTGTGTGTATCCAGGTGGTTGTCATGGTGATGTGACTCTGTGTGTTCCTCAGAGGCGGTGAAGTGTCTGCCCAATGGGAAGCCAGCACCCAGAGCCCAGCTGACCTGCACCAAGAGCGGAGGGGCAGAGGTTTGCTCGCTCTCCTGCCCCTCCCACGCCCTCTTCCTCGCAGGTACACACACACAAACACACACACATAAAAGCAATGGACATCGTACTGTGCTTTCCTGTTTTTCTTATGTGGACTTGACAATGTTGACACAGATTTACAGAATTAACCACGAGCTGTTGGTGATGAAACTATTCCTTTAATTCTTATGCTGATAACTGAAGAAGTATTTAAGTAATTTATTGGAATGTTTTAATTTAAGGAAAAACACCAAAGATTTGCCAGTGGCAGCTTTAGAATTCAGTGCCTACCAACTGCAGCAGGCAAAACGCCAGTAATTTGTCATTTTTTTCTTCTTTGTGTTTGAGGGTTGATGATGTCGGTCTGTCTGGCAGTCAGGTCACCACTGCGGTCTAGACTGAAATATCTCGACAACTGTTGGATGGATTGCCATGATATTTTATTTTACATTTGACGTTCATCCTCAGAGGATGAATTGTACTAGCTCAAATCCCTTTACTTTTGAATTTTCTAGCACCATCATCGGATGAAAGTTGAAATGTTTCCCCTAGGATTTTGGTTAATGACTAAAACTTCAACAGATTAATTACAATGACATTAAATGCAGACCACAAGAATTAGGTTAGAAAAACAGTAGATGCTGGAGCAAAGTGTTTTTTGGCCCATCCTGATAATTGTACAAAAACACAACTTAACTTTATTCACTGGTTTGGAACTAGATCATATTTTATGGAAAACATAACTCTGTGATTTAAGCAGTTTCCTGTTGGACAGATGGCTTTGCTTTTTACTAAAGTAACCACAAACTGCTGCTAAGTGAGAAACAAGCTTTATGCCAGTTTCAGTTAGCAGCTACTTTAGCAACAAGTAAAGCCAGCGCTGTCTATCCATCAAGTAAGTCTTTCTTACAAGTCCGGAAAGTCAACCTCAGAGGGAAAACCTGAAACTACTCTATACTACTTCTTCATAAAATATGATGATCATCGCGATACGACAGTGCCAGCCTGTCTGTCTGTCTGCCTGTCTCAGCAGCACTGGCCAATGGTGTGGGAGCAACCACAGTGGCCTTTTGTTGTGGCCAGCCTAAGGCCTTTTATTTTGGCCAGCCTAAGGCACACCTATGCAATACCCATGGTCTCTGATCAGCATGTTGATATGCCACACCTGTGAGGTGGATGGATTATCTCAGTAAAGGAGAAGTGTGAAATACTGTATGTTCTTTGGTGAGTCTTCTGAAATAAAGAATCCAATCCAGACGTCTTTTAAGGGTTTTATTCTTTGCAAAGGGTCAAACAGACATACAGAGTGCAAACAGTCTGCAGAGTGAGGAAACAGGTGGTTTTATACTGTAAGGGTATAACACAGCTGTCTTAGGGAGGACGGGAGTAGGGACCAACTGTCCTGACATGAAGGCCTATCAAGGACAGTCTGATAAGAAAACTCTCTAACGAGCATCTTTCCCAAGGGAAACGTCACCTAGCTGTAAAATAATAAAATGATCAAATACCACACAGTGAAACATTTGTCTATTCTGATGAAGCATGCAGGGTGAAACAGTAAACACAGTAAAATTTCAAATTTCCATCACAGTGCTCAGATGTAGTTTTAGCTGTCATGCTGCACACGTTGCTGCCCTCTGGTGGTGACAGCTCACTCTCACAGCTGTCTGTACCATCCTGTCCACTGATTCCACTGATGATGAAGGCGCTCATGCTCTTTATTGCTGTATATGTTGACTCCTCGGGGAGCTCTCCACTCACTATGCAAGGTTTTCTTGGCTTCACCCGGCCCAGCACTTCTGCTGGCACCGCGGCCTCTCCTCCTGCGATAGTACTTAACACACGTCTGTAAATCGATTACATTCTTTGATCACGCCATTTCTTCCATAGAGTGGCTCTCACTATATTTAACTTGGCATCCATGGTGTGAGAATGATGGATACCTCTCAGGCATGAAGTGAAATATTTGTTTTTCTGTCGTTTTGGAGTGCGTCTTAATTTTACGGGGAGGGAGCTGCGTAAATTCCTGTGGCAGAATGCAGCGCAGGCTCTTATTTAATCATCTCGCTTTTATGACCTCTGAAAAACATCATCCCTCATTTCTTACTTGAAATGCGTCTGTGTGTGGACGTGTGAATCAAGATAGAGAAGACAGAATTCTAAGAGCTTTCATTTAAAATGTGTTTTTAATTGGGTTTTACGTTGGCTCTCTGTTTCATATGTGGATACAGGAGGATTGTAAGATCATTTAAAAAACACACGTTTCCATACATGTACACACATACATACACTACTCAGATAGGTAATGGTACCGGAGGACCCAGTCAGACAGTCTTTCCGATGAAAGTAACACCTCTTACCTCTCATCATCATGTCCGATTTCATTATTCTTGGTGTAGTCTAATGTATACGTGTGTGTGTGTGTGTGTGTGTGTGTGTGTGTGTGTGTGTGTGTGTGTGTGTGTGTGTGTGCATGTTTCTTACAGACTCGGAGAACAGCTACACACTGAGCTGCGGCGTGCCCGTCCAGCCTAGTAAAGCTCCTCAGAAGAGAAATACCACCACTGCCTTACCCACCTGTGCCGGTACAGTAGGCCAAGCATGATGGGAAACGAAGTATTCAGGGTCAGGTTTACTAAGAAAATGGCATAGCAAAAATGTGCACTACAGTTTTCATTGAGTTTGAAGTTGCATCCTCACCTGATATACTAAGCTCATTACAGCCTATAATTGATACCACTGTTCGTTGATGGTCAAGTTCAAATTCAAGTTTGATGAACACAAACACCTGTCCACTATTTGTTTGCAGAAATCATTAATGATAGCCTAATTGCTTATTTTTTTCTCTTAATCTTTAATTATACACATGCTCACATTTATTCATTTCCCCACTACAATCTTCTTTGTGGTTTGTATGAATCCCACACCTTCTTTTCAGAGGCGGAGAATTTTCCCCTCGCAACAGACAGTTGCAAACATCTCGGCCTCAGTATATCCAGGGGAATACATAATCAGCCTCTGTTAATATGTCTCCTCCTATTGTTATTTTTATTATTCTTATGTCCTTTCTCCTGTGTATGAATAAAGACACGATGTCCCCGCCCATCAAACAGAAGGCCAGGTTTAAGATCAAAGATGCCAAGTGTCACCTGAGGCCCCGCAACAAGGAGAAACACAGAGATTCAGCCAAGCAGAGCCTGCAAGGTAAAAAAACGTCTCACATTTAGAGACGTACTGGATCAGCAACACGTTCGCTCAGTGTTCAGGAAGCCTTTCCTTTTTTAAACCCAACCACTTATAATATATATTTCAACTGAAAGATAAAAAACTGCACTTATTAGTCACTAAACATAATACATTTTAACTTCCCCTGCCAGTTCCTCACCAGTTCCCCTGCACCGACGATTGCCAGGTAACTTTTGTCAACCTCAAGTGCGACTCGTCTAAGAAGCGCCGACGAGGACGCAAATCTCCTGCGAAAGAGGTCTCCCACATCACAGCTGAGTTTGAGATGGAGATGAAGGAGGAGGATGCCTCAGGTGAGATGTTCTTACTTACCTGTTTTGTCTAACTACACTTGGAATGAAATTGTAAACAAACAGACAGTGCAAAGAGAATTACAAGAGGTTACCTACATAAATATCTGATATAAATCTTTAAGATATGAATTAACACCTTATTCAAACTTCAATCATGGCAGTTAAAGTTAAAAACATCCAGATTGAAAACTGCTACAGATTTTTTTTGTGGTACCAAACTACATACATACGATACAACACAATATGATGTGCATAATAAAAACAAGAGACAGGATATGGTACATGTTTTTTTACAGGATAAGGAAAGCAGAAAAGCTTTGAGAAAAAAAATTCTACCTGTCTATTGGAGTTTGTTTTATGATCACCAATTTTTGCCCCAGACACGTGTAATGTGGACTGTGTGCGGGAGAAGATGAAGCAGAAGTTGCAGAACGCCATGCGGACTCTCAGGAAGTCCATCAACAAACAGCAGTTCTACATCCAGTTTTCTGGGACGGAGTATGAGGTGGCCCAGAAACCGTCCAAGGTACCAGAGGGTGCCGAGGCCTGCAGCACAGGACAAATCCTTCGAGATGGAAAGTGTGGTAAGTTTGAAGTCTGACTAGTTTTCAGTTGGTGTCATCATGAGAAAGATCAGTAGGAGCCACAGAAAGTAAAGTTACTCCTTCAAAGTACCCACCTGTGTCTTTGCTCAGTGAGCTGTGATGTTGGGACGTTCTACAGTGGTGAGCAGCAGCAGTGTGTTCAGTGCCCTCCTGGTACGTACCAGGACACGGTGGGTCAGCTATCCTGTGAGCCCTGTCCCAGCACTGAAGTACAGGGTGTTGCCGGTGCTAAGAACGTGTCTCAGTGTGGAGGTAATTCATCATTCCATCATTACAGTCACTCAAATAGCCCCAGATCTTACTGACACTATTGCTGTATAAATCACATCAGCAAACAGGAGCTGTTCCATTCTTAGTCTGAATGAAGGATTTACAGTCCATTATAGTACCTTAGATCTTTCTTCTGGCTGCCTATCACCTGTAGACTGCCAGAATTCTTAACACATACAGCAGTATTGCCGCAGGTATGCAGTAAAATAAGTCACAGCTCAGACACTTACGTACAATATGCATGTATAAATACGCTGGGTTGGCACCACCTTGTGGCCATTAATGCATACTGAATGTTAGCTACAGCCCCGAGAGAACAATAGACCAGTGTTAGTGTATTCAGTTACTGAGCTCTTTGTGGACAGCTGGGATTAGAAAGATATTTGCCAACTGATCCTACACTAAGTAACATCTACATTTTGTAATCCATATACAACAAGAGGGACAAAAAAATACAGATAAAGAGAATAACAGTAAAAAGCAAAATAAAGACAGGTGATATTCATCTGTCCTTCCCTCAGGTCAGTGTCCAGCAGGTCATTACTCTGCTGATGGGTTCCGTCCATGCCAGCCCTGTACACTGGGCTCCTACCAGCCAGAACCAGGCCGGGTCCTCTGCTTCCCCTGTGGAGGAGGTCTCATGACTAAGTATGAAGGATCAATGTCCTTCAGGGACTGTGAGGCCAAAGGTGAGACTTTGTGTCAGTGTGTGTCACCTTGTTAATATGTGTCAGACACTGTACATCCCTAGTGTATGTCTGTTCATACAGTTTGTTTACAGTTACTTCTCACACCATCAAATTGGCACTGTGGCACAACACAACATTCACATAGAAATCTAAAACAATAGTGATGGTGGTAGTGGTATAAATATATATAAAAATGAATAATAAAACTATAAGTAACATATGAACGCAATATTATTATTACTGTTATTTTTATTGTAATAATAATGTTAATAATAATGACGAGAAAGCACACAACTCTAAGAGAAGGGAGAAGTTGACTTAGTAGAATGCATTAATGGGAATACGTACAGATGGAGAGGGAGAGGAGGAGAGAGAAGGTTAATGCATTATGGGAAGTATAGATTTTTAGATGTAGATTTTTGCAATGTGAATTAGGTGAAAAAAGGCTGTCCTTGAACTTTGTTTAATGTAAGAGTTAAAGGACATCTGATCAAAGACAACTCAGAGATTCCTCATGGTGGTGCTGGAGGCCAGGGCGATGCCATCTAGAGTAACTATATCTTTAAATAATGCATCTTGGCTGTGTTTTGGACCAAGTACAGTAATTACAGTTTTGTTTGGGATTAATATCAGATTATTGCAGGTTATCCAGGTTTTTACATCCTTTCGGTATGCTTGAAGTTTAGCTAACTGACTGTTTTTCTCTGGCTTGATCGATAGATAAATTGGGTATCATCTGCATAACAATGAAAATATTGACTAAAAGAAGCATATAAAAAGTGAATAGGAATGGTCCAACCACAGCATTGTGGAACTTCGGGACTGACTTTGGAGTGCATGGAGGATACATCGTTCTGATAAATAGGATTTAAACCAGCTTACAGTCGTGTCTTTATCAGAATCAGCTTTATTGCCAGGTATGTGTACTCATACAAGGAATTTGACTCTGGATTGTACACTGCTCACAATGTGTTTACTTAGACACCAAATACAATAACATAATAATACAGTAATAAAATCAAACACAGACCACAGTATAGAGAACACATTGGACCTACTTTTGCTTTCAGATCTGCCTTAATTCTTAGTGGCATACTTTCAACAACATGTTGGAAATATTCCTCAGAGACTTTGGTCCATATTGACATGATAGCATCAAGTAGTTGCTGCAGATTTGTCAGCTTCAAATCTCCCGTTCCACCACACCCCAACGATGCTCTAAAGGATTGAGATCTGGTGAATGCCGAGGCCACTGGAGTTCAGTGAATTCATTGTCATGTTCAAGAAACCAGTTTGAGATTATTTGAGCTTTGTGACATGGTGCATTATCCTGCTGGAAGTCTCCATCAGAAGAGGGGTACACTGTGGTCATAAAGGGATGGACATGGTCAGCAACCATACTCAAGTAGGCGCGAAGGGTAGGCGCGTTTAAATGATGCACAATTGGTACTAAGGAGCCCAAAGTGTGCCAAGACAATATCTCCCAAACCATTATACACCAGTAGTTACACAACTACTCAGACTGTTTTAATGTTGTTCAGTATTTTACAAAGTAAAAGCTCAGTTCAACTCGAAGTACTGAATTGAAGTACTAAAGAGGAAGGGATTATGTGATTAACTGTTGCTGTCATGACTGAGATCTATTTCATCACCTCAAAGTATTTTTTTCTTTTTTTTGCACCCTAATCTGGCAGAGGGCCAGATATTATTGTTGGCGGGCAGTTTTGACGAGGGTCCATAGTCACAGACAGAATGAATGTGTTTTCCTTGTTAATGTTTGTATAAACTTTATCTAATGTGTGGTTTATTATAGATTGTGGTGCAGAAACAGTGACAGTGTTTCAGACTCATGGCTTACGTATGTTATCTGTCAGTGGCCAAGTCACAATAACACATGGTTCTACTGAATAATTAAGTAAATATGATTTCTAGGGCTGACCCCTAATAGTGGAAGATTCGATACTTTGATTGGCGGAGCCTGAGCTTCGCAGCAAAACAAGGATCATGCCATTTTGGTGATATGGGGGTGCTCAACGTCTGATTTTACATAGAACTACCAGTTTTCTGACAACTAGTTAATATACAGCCTATTACAATATACATTTCAACATTTAATGCTATATATAAACATGTAAAAAGAAAAAAACTTTCATGTTTTTAAAGTGTGTGAATAAATCCAAAATTGTAACCCTAACCCTGGGTCGTCAGTGCGCATGTGTAGGCGTAGCGCGCATGTGTAGGTCTTTGCTGTCAGAAGGGCCATCTTTTGTGCTGCGTCAGCCACCGTAGCTATCCTACGCTCTTTAAAAGGTTAGGGGGCAGTGGTAGACTGGACAGATGGTTGCAGTTCACAACCCTCACCACTAGATGCCACTAAATCTTATACACTAAACCTTTAAACATGGCCAAAACTTCATATAATGAGGTTAAAGCAAAAACCTGAGATTTCCTCATGTTTAAACTGCTTTTTCTACCAACGGCTCCGTTCGACGAAATACGGAGTCACAGAACTACTGTATAGGACTGGAAAATGAGTATAATATATTTCCTTTAACTTATTGGGAGAAAAACGCTAGCTCTATGTAAAATGAGAGCTCTTCCATATTGCAAAATGTTATGACTCTACTTTCATAACGCTGCTGCAAAGATTCAATGGTGAGATTGACAGTCAAATCAAGCTCCGCCCATCAAAGCATCGAATCTTCAACTATTCAGGGTCAGTCCTATTAACATGTAAACGTTAAGTATAGATTCAATTTCAATTCAATTCAATTCAATTCAATTTTATTTATATAGCGCCAAATCACAACAACAGTTATCTCACAGCGCT
>JAPMOB010222198.1:0-28857 GCA_029875015.1 Lepomis gibbosus | reverse complement strand
GATTACACAGTTTATTACATAGTAACGCACTGCATTTAACGACCAGTAACGTTAACGGCGTTGTAACGACGGGAAAAGTAATTAGTTAGATTACCCCGTTACTGAAAAAATAACGCCGTTACGTAACGCCGTTCTTTTAAACGCCGTTATTCCAAACACTGCCCATGATTAAACATGACAATTTAACTTGGGCTAAACAGCCACTGTGGCTAAAAGTGTCTTTCATTTAGCTAAATGTTTATTATATTCTAACAGTTACACAAGTGGAGAAGAGTCATAGAGTCAGCAAACTC
The DNA here is from genome assembly GCA_029875015.1 of Lepomis gibbosus. Lineage (NCBI taxonomy): Eukaryota > Metazoa > Chordata > Actinopteri > Centrarchiformes > Centrarchidae > Lepomis > Lepomis gibbosus. The sequence goes on along the minus strand of JAPMOB010222198.1, from coordinate 28,564 downwards.
AATCAGTAATGTCCATTGTGCAGCAAATATGTGCCTAAAGTTGGCTACCATTAGCTACAATTAGCCACCATAGGCTACCAGACCAAATAGGGGATATCAGCAAAGGTTTCAAAAACCCTTGAAAGTGTTGAATTCACGAACTGGGAGTTTTACTGCTTATGAATTCATCTTTTGATTTGTTAGAGGACGGCTGTGGAATTTCTACTCTCAAAACGTACAGTCTCACTTCAAGTGTGCATTATCATCTTAAAACTTACTCTGTTGCAACTGCACATTGTACCTAACTTTGGTACAATACATCTTTTGTTTTGGACCCAGTGGACTCTGATTGTTCTAGTGGTGAGAATATGTTTGAGTGGGCTACGTAGCAAAACTTTAAAATAATGAAGGGATAGTGGTTATGTGAGGTGTGTTTGCTGACTGTGTTTGGTGCTAGGACACGCTCCACCCAACACCACCAGAGTCCTTTATTGTGGTGGGACATTAGATTATTCCTTCATTTGGACCATGCCTCACATTTCATTTGCTCCATGACATAACAGTGTTTCTGTGCAGCAGGTCTAGGGCAGAGTTGGCACTTAGAACCACTACTTGCTCAGTAGTGGTTTGCATTTTTGTGTTGTTAATCCACTGATTGTGTGTGAGGCACCCAGCAGTGTGCTCTGTGGTACATCACCTCCTCGTGAAGCCACAGTAAAGCATGAGATTATAGGCAGGGTTCAGATCTCACACGATGATGGTAAAGAGCAGCCACATCTAGTATAGCTACAAGAACAACAGAGCACAGGGAGGTCCACTACTGTTCTGGCAGACTCACTGTGAAAATGTGTCCACATTTGGTTTCATTCCACAATGGAAGTTGTGTAAGTGGGTTATGAAAGAGAAAGTCACAAAGAGACCTGACTTCAACACTTTCAAAAAACATAACCAATAATAATAAGGAAAGGGTTTACTAAATCAAAACTTCACTGATCAGTCACTGAACTACAAAACAAAGAGCAGACCCGAACACAAAACAAAATGAATGCAGTATGTTTTTGTTGTTGGCTTTCTCAAATTCTTAGCAGTGATATGTAGAAGTATGAGGATGAGTCAAATCACATGATCATTTAGTCTGGTGTCATCAAAGCAAAGCTGTAAATAGTAAAAATAGACAACACAATAAAAAATGGAAAAGTTATAAATATATATATATACTTATATAATGTTTTATAATGGTCTAACAGCAGGCATAAACAAAAACCAATGAATTCAATCCCATTTTATGTACATAGCACCAAATCATAAAAGACGTTCACAGGGCACTTTTCATATAGAGCAGGTCTAGAAATAGACCCAACAATTCCCACCATGAGCAACACTTGGCGACAGTGGCAAGGAAAACTCCCTTTTAACAGGTAGAAACCTTGAGCAGAACATAGACTCAGGGTGGACGACCAACTGGTGGTGCCTCCTAATCATTTAAACAGTTATACAAACACGGTTCCTTGCAGCAGTAATTATTGCACCGATCTGGATATAAAGTAGTGGTAGAGTTGAATTTCACACAAATACTTGATTAAATCATGTGTGCTAGCAACATAATGTTTTAATATGAATGATCAACTTTTCAAAGCTTGTATGTGCTCAGCAACCTGCTGTATTATGTTAACATATCCACTAACAGCTAGCAGCTAGTGAGGCCAAAAATTAACAGCAAATTTCAATTTGAAGTTGATATAAAGTTCAATAACTCGCAGTAGAACAAAAATTCTAACTTGCAGCCCTCTCTCCAAGCTGGGAAAAAGCAGCTTAAATATAAGCTGATGAGGTGGAGGAGACACAGCGCCACATGGTCTGTGGTTGGCTGGGTGAAGCCTCAGAAGAGGCAGCTGGTGTCCTAAGCCTGGATGTGTGCGTTTCAAGAAGCTGAATTATGAAAACTGAACTCCTAATCAGGAAACCAAAGTTGAAGTTAAATGTTTAATTCAGTAAACACATAGTCTCTCTCCCCTCTAGTGAAAGCTTTTATTTTATAAGTCCAAAATCTCATCTTTACAGGAATAAAGAAAAACAGCATTTTGAGATTGGTCACCGCACTTTTTTTTTAATCTAAAGCAGTTTTAAAGAGCCTTGATGATCCCTAGTGTTGCAGAACTTACTCAAAAAACAGAAACCAAAACAGGAGTTGGAGTTAAAATGCCATCATACATTCTTGAACTTTATTTAACTTTTAACTTAATTCATGAAAATACTTTAGCTTAATAAATTAAAATGTATGCAACTGAAATACAATATCTCAACAGTTTCATTCAAGTTTACAAGCCCTAGATCTGCAACTTTAAGTTTTCACATGTATTACCACCAGGTAAAATGTATGTTATTCATGATGTCAAAAAAAGTAAGTTTGTTAAAGGACAGAATTTTGCCTCCATTATTAGACAGACACATCAGTATGGTTGTTTTTTTAACATGGACCCTCAGTGTTCACAACATATTTTCTCTTAATCCCAAAATGATCTCTTTAATTTGCACTGCCATTTGCTCTTCATTATGATCATCATCATCAACAGTACTACTTCAATAACAAGGCTCCCCTTGTTGAAAACACAATACATTCTCCTTTAGGTTTTAACAAACACAACAGCCATAATACTGGACTAGAACAGCGGCAGCTTCGCTTTTCAGAAAATGTTTAATAAGAGCTCACAGATCCAATTAAAAAGTGAGCATCAAAATGTTGCATTTTTAAACAATGCTGCATTTTGAAAAATGCTACATTTTTAATTCAAGTCTAATCTCAACATTGTCTTCATAGTATAATGATGTACTGAATTGCATGACTGAATATTACAGGACCTTTAATAGAAAGCTTTGCTGCTCTAACATTTAGAGGTGCATCCACCTGTGTCATCTTTAAAAACATAAAATAAATTCCATATAAAGACAAACATGTGGCCTCTATTAAAAAAATAATTCTTTCGAAGCCGAAGTTACCCTTTAAAATGACTAGACTCAGTACTTCACTACAAAAAGGTGAGCCAGTTATGTTAGCCCTGGCCGTGACACAGAGGCAACAGTCCCTGCACAGACAAGGTATGAGCTGAGGTAAGGGAACAGTAGCAGGACGCTCACATTTGATGCAACACTGCAGGCAAACGGACAAACAGTGGATTATGAGACGTTTAGTAAGAGTTGCTGAAGGACCGTGGCAGAAAGAAGAAAAAAATGGTGGGAACCCATTTTTGGGAAGCACAGTGGCAGAAAAGAGTGGCCAGCTGAAACTAAAAAAATAACAAACAGGAGAAGACAGTGGGTGGGAGGGGGGTAGCTTTCTGTGCAGTCACTTCCCATCCCAAGCATCTTCTTTCTGTTTGGCTGCCAGGCGCTTTTGTTCTGAAAGATAAATCACAGAGACAAAACAGTTCAACACATAAATCAGCAAAAACCCTTAGCTACTTCACTAAACATCAATATGGTGGCTTGGTGCTCTAAATTTGTAACTGTCTCTGCCATATGAGTGGAAGGGAAGCGCTGAGGCAGACTGAAGAGCCGGCTGTATGTATTTATGTAATTAATCTCTGGGTACGGCCATACGTGGCACACATCCCAAGGACACAATGTTCAGCACATGATGCACTTATGCACTGACATTCACTGTGCGTGTTGTAATCTTAAATAAAGAGCACAGCATCTCACCCATACTCAGAACAAAGGAGCTTTTTTTAGTTTTCTATACTCAAGGCTCTGACTTCCTGACTCAGTGGACAGCCATTTGAGGTTTTCTGTGCCTATATACTTAAGTTCCATCTGTGAAGGGAAATGGTTGCTGTACTGATTATAGACCTGCTGTGATCTGCACAGCAGTGGATCTAGAGCAACTTCTGTTGGTGTCAACTGGCAACTACACATTTTAATTTCTTCTGTAAAGTATAAAAACAGCCCCCACTTGTGGTGGAAAACGTGTGATGCAATAACTAGAGCAGACAGATGAGGACTTTTGTGGGTCTTTAACATTTATTCATTCAGGAAAGGCAGACAGGGAACCCATGTTCTTTCTTAATGGCACCCTTTGACACTCACACATATTATTCACCATAGCAACAGCCCACCCAAGATGAGGATCTGCAGTATTTCAGTCAGATGTCTGCTTATTAAACATCTAGGTTATTAGTGGAGAGAACAGGATGTGCTGACCATAGCACATTTTCATATAAAACACCTCAATCATAAGCTGAACACAATAACAACAATAACAATAATAATAATAATGCACCTCTCGCCTCCTGGAGTTTCCTCCTCTCTGCATCGCGCTGCTCCTTTGTGATGTTGCTCTTTACACCAAGGGCGCCGATCACAAGCTGGCGAGCCAGCACTGCACTCGTCTGAGGTCTCTGTTTAGCAGGAAGGAGGTAGTCTGGGTATGGGAGGAGAGCAGAATAAAGACGGACACAGATAATGTTAGTCTTTAAATGTGGGTTTATTATGCAAATTACAGATGGCTGTATTTGTACCTGAGCAGCTACGGGCTTTGGCCTTTGTAGCAGGGGAGGATTTGGAGAGTGGTCGCAACTTCATGAGTGGATGTTTGGATCTTAGAGCTTCACGGGCTGAAAAGGTAACAAAAGCAAACTGAAAAGGTCAATGTTTATTACTTGAACAGAACTGAAAAAGCACATTTGGGGATGATGTCAAAAAGAGATGCAAACATGTTTCCTCTTACAAAACCATAAAATAGCTCAGCACTTCACATTGAGTTTCGGTAAGAGTTGTTTGGTGAGGTTCTACTCATGTCCACTGATCCTCTTTATTACATAGTTTTCCTCCCATTATGGCAGGGAAAGGTGTTACAACAATTACATAGGAGAGCAGAGGATAATGTATTATAGGAGCTCTTCACAAACCTGCTATGGGGCTTGAGAAGAGACCCAGGGCATGTGAGTCATCAATCCACTGGATGTCAAAGCCTCTCTGTCTGAAATCACAGTGAGAGGTCACAAAAAAGGAAAAGAGAAGGTGTTACAAAAACCATATGAAGGTAAAACACAAACACTTTTTCTGGATCTCAAATGTAATACATGTACCAGGGATCCTGCACTCACAGAGATGTCAAGAAACATAAATTACACTAACTATACATACTGGTAACACTGAAATAACTTGAGAAGGTCCTCTGTCTTAAACTCTGCAGGGAAGTCGTAGATCTCTACAATGTGAGAAAGTTCGTCTTCACTGAGGTCGATGTCGTCATCATCATCTTGGTCCATGTTGTAGTAATCAAACCTGGGCTCCTGGATTGATCCCTTCTTTCTACCTTCCTTCACAGACAGCTGGAAGCAGATGAGGAGAGGTGGTGAGAAGAAGGAAATGACAAGAGAAGGAAAGGGATAAGGGGCATTAGGCCTGAATTACGTTGCAAAAAACGAGTGGAATAATAATAATAATTTTAAATTAAGTTTTTAACTAGGTGCGCAAATAAACTGGCAAAGAGTGTATGTTAACTTTGGGGAATGTTCTTCTGGTTTATTGTGACATTTTTTAAAAATATCTCCTCCACCAAGAACTCACCTCTTCAAGCAGGTGCGGATCCAGACAATCTCCATCATCATTGAACAAGGTGTCCCAACTGTCCTCTTCCCCTTTTTCGTCCTGAAGGGACGTTGCTTCCAGACATGAGGTAGCATCTGCTAGCATCTCCTCATTGGTTGCAGCGTGGCCATTAACCTCCACATCTGCATCCTGCTCTTCCTTCACAGCAGGCTCGATGTCACCTCCATCTTCTCCTCCAACAGCTGCTCCCTTATCAGCTGCTCCAGTCTTGTTCTTCTTGTTCTTGGCGTTTTTCCTTGCCTTGTCTGTGTAGCGAGGCCTGGGTCTTGGTTTGACTTCTCCCTGGCTCTGTCCTGGCTTCTCTTTGGAGCCATTACTTCGTTGCTTGGGGGTGTACAGAGCCTGACTTGGCCTCTTTGACTGAGATGGAGGTGTGGGTGTTGGAGGACTATCTTCTTTTGGCTGTTCCAGCTCCATGTTGTTAAAACATCTGAATCATACAAGAAAGAAAACAGAGGAAGAGGCAAAGAAAACATCATGGATCTTTCTTAACAGTTAGACGATTTTCATTTGACTCGTGAATGGGTTTAAGGAAATGTGAACTGTCTTTGACTCCAACGAGTTGAACTAGCTAATTCGCCCGAGTCAACAGTTTAAAAAAATGACAAAAACATTTAAACCACGACATTGCTGTTAGCTACAGTTAGCTTACCAATATAGCTAGCTATAGCTAAACCTCCTCTCGTTCTGTTTCTAACACTTGTGTATTGAGGATACAAATGTAAAGATAATGTCAATATAAATGTAACGGTAATTATTTTCATTTAAACTATTTCAAACAGAATTGTATGAGATCATTAATGCTCTTTCAGCTTACCCGTGTTTGGTTTGTTTAGCAATAGATTTTCGTCGCACTATTGACGCAAGCTGATGTCGATGCAAAGCATTCTGGGAGATGGTGTTCTTGAATGGCGCTGCAGCAGACCCACTCTTGATGGTGAGCACGTTTGTTTAATGTCAATTTTGTATTTTTATGAGAATCTTCATTGTTTTTATAGGTCATGAGTTATACCCCAGCAGGAAGTATTAATGTGCTGTCTCTTAAATGTATTCTTTCTGTGCCGTCGCTGTGATGATTTTGCATCGCAGCGCCTACAAAACAGAGCAGACTTCCGCTTCTCGCATAGGTCACAGAAGCACAGACCGGCCATTGGTCAACAATCCCACAAGTCCCATAGGTCTTCCCTTATTGGCCAATTGTTTACGCGTTACACAAGCTGTTTCATAAATTTCAAAAGCAGAAGTTGTGTAAGGTGGAGAATATTTGCCAAATGACATAATAACACTCACATCCCTGCAGCGACGCCAGATCATCTCCATCTCTACACAGTGACAGAGCTGTCAGGTAAGGTTTATGAGGTAACGAAATGTCTGTATGCCACTGTGCTCGGGAGCAAGCAGATATAGGAAGCCTATAGGCACCAGTGAGCAATCGATTATCCTAGACATGATCAGTAAAACAGAAATTCATCAATAATAGAGCGGTATAATATACCTGGTTTAGGTTGCAGAAATGTTGATTTTAATGGAAAAGCATCTGGACATGATTTGTGTTCAAATGAGAATTACTTTCTCAAAATGGGGGGGGAAACACTATGGTGTTCACAGAAACATCTCATACTTAAATATATTGTCAACTAATTTTTATTGACTCTAACTTCTTCTCTATATTTTATTTTTCTTATCTCTTTAAGTCAGGTTTACGTCCCAATGTAATTCTCTGTTTTGAAGGTTCTTTAAAATTAAAATAAAAAGTAGTTTATTCACCACTAGGGCACTCCAGCAATTTAGTAATTCATGTTCATAAAGTTGCGAGATTCACAAGAGACACGTGAAAAAAAATGGATCAACTTGTGTAAAATTGATAAACATTTAACACAAAATTTTCATTAAATTCTGCCTGTAATTGAGATATACTTTTGCTTTACTGAAGAATACTAATGTGTTGTCTATCACATAGGACATACAGTACCTGCTCTATACAGAAGACTTTTGCATCTTTGGCATATTTAAATACAATGCATAACCAAGCCCTGTGTTCCGTAGAGGTGGGAGTCACCAGAGGCCCCACGATTTGATATTATCACGACTTCCAATTAGGTCCCTAAAGTCAAACTTTGTCAACATTTGTTTATCTAAAAAGATACATTTCTCTGTTTGTTCATCTCAGTTTTTCAGTCCTCTATGGTCCTGTTAAGTTTTCTAGTGGACTAAAAAACAAAAGATTTTATTATTCTACTACCAAAAAGTTCCAAAACTCCCATCTGCAATTTATATAATAAAATAGCTATACTTGGCGTCCGTGTATCGATAGAGTATTGCCATGGCAAATATCACGATACTATGCTGTATCGATTTTTTTCCCCCCACCCCTAGTATTCCGCCAGGTTGCAGTGATGTGGATTTCAGCTCTGTTGCTCCTCCTGGTTGGACTCTGGCATCAGTCCCACTCCCAGAGCTCTGAGCCCATGCTTCAGGTTGTTACACAGACGATGCTTCCTCCTGACAGTCTGCACAACCCCACGCAGCTCAACTATGGGATGGCTGTAACAGATGTCGATGGTGATGGTGACCTGGAAGTGGTAGTGGCAGGGTGAGTGTGAAAATGATTAAAAGCAGAAGCGCTGCTGACGGTGTGACAGAATACGTCTGTTAGCTGTGTCATGTGTTCAGAGATTTGTTTATAAAACTGTGTGTGCAATACAAACCTGTGTGATGTTCTGCTATAGATACAATGGCCCTAACCTAGTGCTGAAGTATGATCGCACTCAAAAAAGGCTGGTAAACATTGCTGTTGATGACAGTAACTCTCCTTACTACGCCCTGAGGGACCGAGCAGGGAACGCTATTGGAGTTACTGCCTGTGATGTGGATGGAGACGGCCGTGAGGAGATCTACTTCCTCAACACAAACAATGCTTACTCTGGTAAATTGTGCATTCTTATGATGTGCTTAAAATGTTTGGCCCAGCAAGAAATTTCAGGTAGCTGAATGATATATTTCTTCTCTAACTGACGGTTTTCATGCAGGACGGGCAACTTATTCAGACAAGCTCTTCAAGTTTCGAAATGGCCGATTTGAAGATCTTCTGAGTGACGAGCTCAATGTACGTCGCGGCGTTGCTAATCGCATGGCAGGACGTTCAGTTGCATGTGTTGACAGGAAGGTCAGTAATCACACTGTGCAAACCTATACTGTTAGGGGGGAAAAAATAAGGGAACACTTAAGCTGATGATACACAGAGCAACTTTTAGAGCAATCGTGCAGGGCAACGTTGTCGTCAGTGGTAATGAGTGAAGATTACTACCGTAATCCCCTTCCCCCACCACTCCGCCACCTGCCCCGCACCGCCGCTATCCATTTAAAACATAGTCGGACTTGCCTCTAGCAAGATTGCCCAGCAACATTGCTCAAAAAGTTGCCCAGTGTATCATCAGCCTTAGTCATTACTGTATAACATCAAGTCAGTTCAACTTCAGATATATAAATCTGTTAGGAAGCATAAGAGCCCTACAGAATGATCTCCAGCGCGCTACTCGTGTGAATGTTTCTAACCAGACTGTCAGATGCAGACTCCATGAGGGTGGCATGAGGGCCCAGTGTCCTCTAGTGGGATCTGTTCTCACAGCCCAGCAACGTGCAGCTTGATTAGCATTAGCCAGAGAACACCATAATTGGCAGGTCCACCATTACTGCTCTGTTCTCTTAACATATGAGAGCACTGAGCACATATGACAGACGTGAAAGAGTCTGGAGATGGCGTGGTGAACATGATGCTGCCTGCAACACTGTCCAGCATGACTGGTTTTGCGGCGGGTCAGTGATGGTCTGAGGAGGAATATACTTGGCGGTCCCACAGACCTCCATGTGTTAGCTAATGTTATCCTGACTGCTCTTTGGTTCTAGGATAAAATCCTCTGAGCCACTGTCAGACCTTATGCTGGTGTAGTGGGCCGTGGGTTCCTACTGGTGTAGGACAATGCCCGGCCTCACATAGCCAGAGTGTGTAGGCTGGCCTCATGACGAAGGCATTGAGGCCGTTGACTCTCATTGGCTCTCACATTCCCTGTTAGTGTATTCATCATGTTCATCAGGATCTGATGTGGGATTTAAGTGTTCCCTTAATTATTTTGAGCAGTGTATTTATGAAGTCCCTCAGTCTCATTCATCTCACCTTCTTTGTTTCCTCTTCCTCCTTCCAAACAGCCTCCATCTCATTCTCTTGCCTTTTGCTCTGCAGGGAACAGGCCGTTACTCAGTCTACGTGGCCAACTATGCCAGTGGCAACGTCGGTCCCCACGCTCTCTTAGAAATGGATGAGGCTGCCAGTGATGTCACCAAGGGCATCGTGGCTCTGTCTGACGTGGCCGCAGACGCCGGGGTCAACAAGCTCACAGGTCAGGAGGCGGCTGGAGAAGTGAAGGTCTGTGACGTTTTGAAGTGTGCTGAATCAGCTGAAGCATTCTCGGCTTATTTGTGGTGCAGGTGGACGCGGTGTGTTGGTTGGACCAATCCTAAGCCAGTCGCGGTCGGATGTGTTCTGCGACAACGAGAATGGACCCAACTTCCTGTTCAAGAATAATGGAGACGGGACTTTTGTTGATATGGCCAGACAGGCAGGTGAGTATACAACAAGCTGAAAGGTATCGTCAGGAGTTGAAATACTTTTAATTGCATGTAGTCTTTGAGTACTGTACGTGAGGCAGCTGTATGCCTTTTAAAGTTTATACTTTTGGTTTCACTCCAAATAACTGTAGTTTCCTTTTTAAATGTGACCAGGAGGAAATTAAGTGCAATATTGAAGTTATTACACTGAAAATTACACAGAATGCATTGCAGTCAAATCCTACACATAGCGGGTGTAAAGATAATTCATCTCCAAATACAGTATGTTAGTTTTCCAGTACTTGCAACACTAAGGATTTCAACATTGTGTCAATTTCTAAAGGTGTAGAGGACCGGTACCAGCATGGTAGAGGAGTAGCACTAGCCGACTTCAACGGCGATGGAAAGACAGACATTGTCTATGGCAACTGGAACGGCCCACACAGACTTTTCCTGCAGGGCAGTGACTCTAAATTCCGGGTACGGAAGGAGAACAGGGCAGAAAGCGAATTTAAAAAGTGGGTGATGGAAAGAGTTTGATAAAGCCTTGACAACGTTCTTGTGTGCAGAACATAGCCACTGGAGAATTCGCAGCGCCCTCACCTATTCGTACAGTCATCGTTGCCGACTTTGACAATGACAAGGAGCTGGAGGTGTTTTTCAACAACATTGCTTACAGAGGCAACGCCCCCAACAGGCTGTTCAGGTAACATTTTAATTATCATGTGAAGTCCCAATGAGAAGCATCAACCAATTAAAAAATTACTCGCAGTAAACACATCCTGGATTATTGTGTACTTTACTAGCTGTTTTGAGCTTTGTGTATTTTCAGGGTGTCAAGGAGAGCTGGTGCAGACCCTTTGATCCAGGAGCTTAATGTGGGAGATGCTGCGGAGCCACAAGGGAGAGGAACAGGTCAGCTGTCTCTAAACTCAAAACCTCGTGCAGCATCAGTTTTATTCTCGAAATGTTATAACCCGACCTGAATATGTGCCACCTCTGCTGCCTCTCTGTTTGGATGAGATTTACAGAGACACAGCTGTCAGAGACGTTGTTATGTAGGTCACTGCAGTGACGGCTCTGTCTGTTTTGGACAGGTGGCACTGTGGCAGACTTAGATGGGGACGGACAGCTGGACCTGCTGCTGGCACATGGGGAGAGCGCCCAGCAGCCAATCTCTGTCTTCAAGGTCACACAGGTGTGTGTGTGTGTGTGTGTGTGTGTGTGTATTTGTATGTACTGTAAATAAGGAAGTGAAGTAGAAGTATTAAGGGAAAAAAGGCAAAAAGTCCAATTAAGCTCAAAATTGTACTTAAGAACGATATTTGTGTAAATGTACTTAGTAACATTAACACTTACTAAGCCTAAAGGTCCTCAACTTAAACTGTCAAACCTCTCTAGGGCTCGTCCAACAACTGGCTGCGGGTCATCCCTCGCACCCAGTTTGGCTCTTTTGCCCGGGGAGCCAAGGTAACAGCCTTCACCAATGAGAGTGGAGCTCACATGCGCATCATTGACGGAGGATCGGGGTACCTGTGTGAGATGGAGCCTGTCGCACACTTTGGTTTAGGTAACGTCCTTTACACTTTATAATTCATACACGTTAAAAGTAAATGGGATAAACACATATCTTAAGTAAAAGGCTGTACACATTGCCATTATTTATTTATTTTTGTATGTATTTAACCCAAGTCACAGTTATTCTTAACTGTGGACAGAGCCAGGCTAGCTGTTTCCAACTTTTGTGCTAAGCTAAGCTAATCACTTCGGGGCTTAGCTTCATACCTAATGTACAGACCTGAGAGTGTTTTCAATCATCTCATATTGTTCTCACTTAGAACGAGTCCAAATATTTACTGTAAGTCTCTATTCTTTCGACATGTAATATCCTGTTCTCCTAACATATACAAAAATTAAATTATTATTACCCATGACTCCCAGGAACTGATGAGGTGAAGGTGCTGGAGGTTTCCTGGCCTGACGGCAGCTCCATCACTCGATCCCTCCAGCCTGGTGAATTGAACTCAGTGGTGGAAGTGGCCTATCCCGCAGAAGGGGAAAGGGTTGTGCTTGCCAATGACACGCAGGTACGCAAAATGGATCCACGGCATGAATTATGAACATGGGTAATGTTCCAGTCGACCTGATAGTGATAGTGGCTTTATAAACTTATCCAACCCACCACATCAGTCTCTTGGCATCAACAGAAGACAACCCAAAAGACAGATAATTTAGTAACACTACTGCTGACACAGATGATCATTTATAGTCCACTGTCTGTGAGATCTAAATTAATCAACATCTTTATATTTATATACCAATTAATTTCTTTCTTCTTTTTGTTCAGTGTGGTAAAGGTTTTACTGTCAAGAATGGCCACTGTGCAGGTAAGCCAATCTTCTTAATTTATTCCTTTTTTAAATTAAATGTCTTTTGAAAGCAAATATGTTCATTTAAAATCAAATATTATTTTATTTCTTTTTAATTTGCTTTAATGTTTATGTTTCTACAGGTCTGTGAGGATAATCACATGGAATGCAATATAAAATTTTTGTGGAAAATGTTACAGAAAACATTTTTGCAATGCTTGTCTTTTTGTCTCTGCTTTGACACGGGCCTAGTGGTTTTCTTTACTCTATGAGTAGTTTTAATGTTTTTGTGTTTTTCTGCTAGGTTATGGATATTATTTTGTATGTGCTATGGAAAACCCTTCTAAATAAATTGCTACAAATCAATATGGTCACATGATAATTTCATAGGGGGAAAAAATCATATCTGTCTTCAGTAGTTTGAGACACTCCCCATTTAGTCCCACATACAACCTCGTCACTCCCTCGTACTTTGACTGACTTCAGCAAAGCAAGCTAGTGCTACCTGCATGTTTGAAGACACACTGAGTTTTTACTTAAACCTGCATCCAGCTGAAAATTAACTTGCAAGAACAATACATACTGTGTGGCAGACACAGACCAACTAGAATAATCAAAGGACTGTGCAAAGAAACCATATGGGGTTCCCCGTGTCCCCTGTGTGTGTGCTTCTCTCTGCCTCTTCTCATCTTTCTTCCATTTGACTGCCATCTCTATCAGTTTAAATCCTTTGTACTGTGTTGTGATAATCTGATGTCTGCTTTTCTTTGTTTTCCTTCCACCATTTTTTTTGTTCTGCCCTATTCTGTCACTTCTTTCATGCAGTGTTGGCTCCGTTTTACGTTTGTGTCCACTCCACCTCTGTCTCCATGTTTGCAGCCTCCTGTTTTAAGACAGTTTCTCTACAGTGTGTCATGGTGCTCTCTGCACTGGCAGCTCTCAAGGGCTGGTATTCATGAAGGTAACGATGATACAGCAAGATGGCTTTTATCCAGCGTCACATGCCTTAACCGAGCATTTGCTAAAAGACTTGCTGTGAAATGCAGTAACCGTGAGTCAGTTATCAGAATGCATATCCCTGTATCTGGACCTCCAGCAGTCTGGATTTTTCCTGTTTACACTGGTGAGCTGCGTGCATGCTGTAGTCCCTACATGTTGTAAGTGAAGACTGAAAAACTGGGATCGGTATCATGCCCTTTACCCAGCTGACGGTGCTGCAGTGTCTTATATCCAGTCAAGCGTGCATGCAAACATGAGGGAATTTTTCTGACAAAAGCTTGTTAAAACATTAAATAAGCATGTTTTTCAAATCTGACATTTAATGTCAGAGTAATGTCACAGTAAGCTTAATAAGGCTAAAAGTATTCTCTGAGCCTCTTAAAGATTATCTGCAGTCATTTGGTCCATTAGTCATATAAAAAAGTAGATTAGTGCAGTGAGTTCGCTTTCTGGCTCACCTTAATGGAACGAGGCCATTATTTTGTTATTAGAAACACCTGTTTTTTTCCTGCTGTGACAAGTCAAAATGTCCGCCATAGCAAATTTGTATTTTTTGGATTTAAAGTTCAACAACAAAGAAAAGATGAGCTCCGTGCAGCTGCGATGAAACAGTATTTATTTGACACCAGTCATATGTACCTCATTGCCATGTGTATCAAACAACAAGCAGTACGAAAGTTTGTTCTTGCACAAAATGTCACCAAAATAAAAGACACATTCACATTTGCGAGCCACTTTTTTGGCAGTTAACTGTTCTTTGGAAGTTTGTTCAGAAATCAAGGAAGGTGTGGTGTATTTTAAAACACTATGGGTATGATTCAGGAAGACTTTGTGACCCATCCTTTAACTACTTACTACTGCACTTAATGCACAGTATGTCTTTGCATAATCAAAATTTAGGAAGATTTGGTCTCACTCATTGAAACCAAGAGGTTAGTAGTACTTGTAATGTGTCTGTGTTTGTGTGTCTAACAAAATATAGGCTTCACGTGAGAAATATGAAAGATCTGCTACATAATATACATGGATGGGCTAAATGACATTCATCTGCTACCAGACAGCGTGATTCACATCAGAGGAGGAGGTTCTTTTTACACTTTATCTGGGTTCTGGGCGGGTGAAACCTTGCGATGGTCTATTCAAATACTTATACATCCTACTCACAACTGAAGATACAGCTACAGATAACATTTTTAAAAGCCAGTTTCTGGTGTGCAGGGTTGAGGGTGATGAGTTCAGTACAGTTTGATTGATCCGGGTTCAGCTGTGGCTGATCTGGACCACATGGTGCAACTGTGGTGGCTGAGGTATGAGGTTTGTGTTCTTCACTCCTGCCTCTACACTTCTTTCCTTCTTCCTTTTCTCACCCACCAGATTACACATAACTGTGGTCACATCAAAGAAGACAGGAAGGAAGGCAATGGTACAATCACACAAAGCAGATCTAGCAAAATGTTTTGAGACATTGCATCCTCCAGTAACATGACACTGTGTCAGTGCATGCACATTGCTTTGCAACAAACTACTAAAGTGTGTGTTTTAAGTGTTCACTGTGGTGAGGGGAGCTTGAACAACGTTAGCACGTGAAGGGCACGTCAGGAGCAACATGCCTCTCTTTGTTAAAAGCCAGTGAATCCTTTGTGTGAGCGTAGCTTTGGGATGTTTGGGTGAAGCGTTGGAACAGGAGTAGTGTCATTGTCCTTAGTTCTCCTCCAGGGTTGCAAGTGATCAGGGGCATCATGGTTGTTAGGAGGTACCCAGTCATCGAGCAGTGCTGCCAGACACAGAGCTGCTCCCTGAGCTGGAGCCACTGGAGCCCCGGTCTTCATAGATGGAAATCTCTATCTGGGGGAGAGTAGTTAGGGACGATGACCTCGCTGTGGAGTGTTAATCAGACAGAAAAGATAAATTCTCTTGCCGTGCGCATGCACCCAAAAACACTGAGTAAGGATACGACGCGCATTCCCCTTTCGATGGGATCCGTGATGAGCAGCCCTCTTGGAGCATAGATCTTCTCATTCTGCTCCTGAATGTACTTTGCTATCTTCTTCAACACCTGGCACAGACAGAAGAACAACGAGAAATGGTGTGACACCCCAGACACGCTAATCATGGTCCCAGACCTTTGAAATGCATCTAATCTGAGATCACCGCTCTGACCTTCTCGTAGCGTGTCTCCATGCAGAGGAAGATGAGATATGCTGTAGCGCAGGCCAGGCACCCCTCCAGGTAGGACTGGCCTCCTATCTTTTCTGCCTCTGCGTAGTAGTTATTCAGCGTCTTCACAGTGTCCTCGAACAGCGTCCGCTCAATCTGGAGAAGCACGCAGAGTCATGAGTAGCAGGGTTAGGGTTGGATAATATTTTGGTTCTGTTAATGAGGTGATAAATAAAACTAATATTGTTCTGCATAATGCAGCATCAATTCTCTCTACAATGGTAAAGCAGGTTAAACATTGGAAAACATGCCATTTTGTTTTTCTTTAATTATTAATGAGCACATATTGTAGAGTCTACTGTGAGTATTCACCAGGTGCCTTTTGTTTTAAATGCATTCATTTTTAATAGTCTGCTGGCCAACTTGTTTATCTGTATTTCATCACTATTTATTAGTCTTGTTTGTTTTACTGTATTTGTTTTTTACTGTATTTATGAAGATAGAAGTTGCTGGGGTGGGTTGGGGGTAATGTTCCAAGAACTGTTTGTATTCCTGTTGCAATGGAAGTGTTGACATAAATATAAATCAATAAAAGAACTCACATAATTGCTTTGGATTTAGGAACTTGTATCTCTTCCAACATGGAAGAAACAACAAAAGTTACTGTTTTCATCAGCAAATACCTCCCTGTCTCACACAACTTACTGGTGACATTAACATATAAACAGGTACATGTAAGCGTTACTTTAGTTTCTATCATGTCATGCCTATACTATATGTAGGCTACTAATACTATGATCGCTACAAATTCACATGCATGTGTGGTTGGAGGCTGCTGGCGTCTCCTCACCCTGCTCTCCAGCTCAGAGGGGAACTTAGTCTGAAACTTGCAGGTGGTCCCTTCGCTGTAGTCTCTCTGGATGAAGACTTTGTTAGCCAGAGATGCACTGTGCCTCAGCTCCTGCAGATTGTGGAACTGAGGGGGATAAATCACACACAGACAAATATGAGGTTTGATACAGTTATGTCTTTAATGGATCCCCAAGGAGAGCTCCATCTCTCTGTGCACCTGTTCACTCCTAATGTGTCCAAACACCGGCTGATCCGGAAGTGTAGGATGATAGAGAAGCATACAAGGTGTGATCAATCACTCTGTGGCTCGGTGTCTGCACTCATTTCTGCCTTGTCGTCTATTGGAGCACAGCCCAGCATTGATATACTATCTTTTCCACACACACACTTTCATTCTCTGGTCTTGCAGGAGACGGGACAACGTTTCACTACAGCTCACAACAGATCGATGGGGCGGAACAAGATGAGGCACGGTGATAAAAGCCCACTCAAACTCTTGCAATTTAGAGTTTATGCCGAAAATGTTGATTGCATCAAGGGATGTGTTGGGTAAACGTCAGTTTTGTTCACAGTTGAATTTATGAAAGCACAGATGGAGGCAAAAGAGGCTGGAAAGGGAGCGAGGAAGGTCAGGGCGGCGTGGCTTCTGTCCATGGTGCTGAACGCTTTTCCTCCGCGCGCGCGCGTGTGTGTGTGTGTGTTTGGGCACTGTCACCGGATTAACGGGGCGTCTCAACAGACAAAAACAGATCTGCTTTTGCCAAAACAGCTTAACATTGCGGGAAGGACCGCACCGTGATCCGCTATTTCTGCCCCAGTTTCTCTCCCCATGGAGCACAGCTGACATTCAAAATTCCTGTTTTATGTTTTTTATCCCTTTATAACGGCAGAACATCTTACAGGAGGAAAAAAAACCTTCGTACGGAACTGGCATGATAATGTAGGACACTGCCGTCAGTAGTGATTCAAGTGAGCTGCAACTGAATCAGTGTGACACCGTTTAACCGTGTGCAGCCTCACTGCCGTCATTGACCATGTTAACTGCCCCCACGCCTGTTTTTTTTTTATAATAAAATTTGCAGGAAATCGAAACGTGAGCAGGGAAATTAAACAGATAACGTCCCAGTCTTACCTCTGTCGCCATGTTGCCATCCGCAGCCGTAGGGACGAGTCCCTGCACGCGCTGAAACCGCTTCAGTGGGACACGGGGACGGGTGGAGGAGTGGGGGGTTGTGGGAGAGGAGAGAGGAGGGGCGGGGCAGGGGAGGGGCTAACACACGCATGCTTACATTATAATATAGAATAAATTAGTTCAGCGGTAGGACTACATACGTTTTACTTCTTCCTACTCCTATTCACACATGTAAATAGAGGTGTTGAATTACTGGAAATTTTGTTGTTCATCTGCTTTTTTATCACTTTTTTATTTTATTTATTTTACACATTCGAAATAAAGATATCGATTAATCAATCAAACCTTGCCTTTGGCAGGTGTTACCAATAACATTAAGAGTCCCTGGACGCCGTGACAGTGGGCAAGTATGCACAAAAGCAGGGCTCTGACACCAAAACAGCTAAAAAGATTTCATTCGTTAATCTTATCATTGACTCCTGTGCTTTTCCTCCTGTCACGTGAACAACGGTTGGTTTTTTCCTGTGAAAAAGCCAACTGTGTGGAGGCAGAGGGGTTTTAAACGTGGATTAACTGATTTCTTTCCACTACACAGACCAAATGATGAATCTAAATCCAATATTAACCTTTGTTTAGCTCTGTTTTGTTCTCTACCAACCCCTGAGGGAAACATTGTTGCTCTTTAGCTGCTAAATGCTCCACAATGTTCCACAGATAGTCATTAACTCTGTGTTGTTTTGGTGCAGGTTTATGTCAGGTTTTGCTTGAAATTGAAAAACCTGACAAACCATTTTTAAAAAAAAATTCAATGCTATGAATTTAGTGGTATTATATTTAAAACTTTAAGCTTTATGTAGTAGTTATTCAGTTGCTTATAATTGTTTTTATTATGATATTTCTTTGTTTCCATACTACTGAAGCTAAGACACTAGCAGGGCCTGTGAGAACTCTCCAACTCAAAAGATCATACCTACTACTTGCGACTTTAAGTTAATCAAACCTTCACAGAGTTTATTTCAATAATAGCATAGTTCATCCATAAAATCAGGGCAATATATACAGAATGAATCATTCAGTCAAATAACTTGCACTTTCTGGACTTTTAAATTAAATATATTAGATATAGTAGAACAGTTTATGGTAAAAGTTGATACATGATACAATAAAAGCAAAGCATACAATTACAATCATCTGTGTCTGAATCTTGATTAAAACAACTTTACCAACAAGATCTACATCTTGAGTTAAAATGCCTCCACATCAATTCTTTTAAGTCCCGCTTGCAAGAGTGTGAGGCTCTGATGACAATTCCAGCTGGCTGCTTAGTCCATAAACAACAACTTTAAACTAGTTGGGTTGACTTTGATCCAGTTAGAGAAAGACCACGGGCTCCAGGGACCTCTAGCAGTTTCTTTGACTTATAGGCTGCTGCTGTACTCCAAAAACGCAATTATGACATGTCAACACCAAAAAAAAAATGTGTCAAAATGTTCACAAAACCTCATTCACCGCTCTCCAGAACACTGGCAACTTGTCAAAAATGTAATGTGATTCATCGCAGGCCATGCACTTTCAGTTTACTATCGTAGAGTTAATTGTTTGATGGCTTGTTACATCTATTCCAGTTATGTCTTGTGAGATTTTCTTGTTGGTGGGAACACCATTTAAAAAATATGGCATTTGCTCTCTGAGCTTGTATACTTACCAATTTGAGGTCTGGTAAATAATGTGCATACCAATAAGAGGAAAATGTGGTTTGCAGTGGCAATAGATAAACCTAGTAAAACAGGAAAATTAAAAGTGTCCCCAAAAACTTGAACAAACTCAGAACTAATCACATGACATTGTTGACCAGCTGCAGGTCAAAGTTTATTGGAGCAAACAAAATTTCTTAGTTTGACTAGCCAGCCTGCGCACACTGTGGCAATAGAAGCTAAATGTAGAGCTTGTTTTGGTTGTATGTCCGTTATTTTGTTCATGTGAACAAAGCAAATTCACACTGCCAGGCTTTTGATCACACCATCGCATTCATCACCAATCTAAAAACTTATAACTAAATGTATACAGTGCCAGCCTCTAATGCTGAGAGTCCTCTCAGCATTACAGTTCTGTTAAACTGCTACATGGGGCTGAAAATGTCATGATTCAAGTGGAATCAACAAAGTAAAAGCAAAACCATAGACAGGCAGCCTATAAGCTTGTTTATATTGCCCGACGCAACCAGTTCAATTCTGGCTTCCACCCTGCATACTCTGCACCTCCCTCTGCTCAGCAAAGGGAACAGGTCTGTTGATTTTGGAGCCACTGTGCTCTGTAGTTAATCTCATTGATTCAGAAGGTCCAGTTCTTCATTGAGAGTTGAAACAGGAAATATTTAACATCTTACAGTAGAAGTTCCATAAGCAGCATGAGTAGCTAAGGAGGGATACGACTGGTAAAGGCATGGGGGGTTCTTGGAGTTAGATATCTTGACAGACAGATGTGCCTTAACTTGAAATCCAAGGCAAGTAGGGTTTCAGTAACTTGGACTGGGGCTCGAGTATGAACAGTGAATGACCTCCAGCTGGCCACAGGGAGACAAGACTGACATGCCAGCTCACTGTAACTTGATGAGAGAGGAATTACAGGCAGCACAAACAAATACAGTCTCTCTCTGTGCCTCTGGAGCTGTAGAAGAAACAATAAAAAGAGAATGAGATCGTAAGTCAAAGAGCAGATAAGTAAGAGCAACATAGCAATTTTTTATCAATGTGTCTAACAATAAAAATGTTAGAATGATCCCATTCTGTTTTTGTTCTCTTCTCACCTGTTGCCCCCATGCAAGATCTCAGCACCTTGAAAGAACAGCATCGGGAACAGAAGCTGTTGCCACAGTTACTGCAGCTCCTCTGTAATACAAAGAGACACTGTGTTGAAGCTTGCACAAATAAAACAGTAAGACAAAATTAAATATGACGATGGCGTGATGCCTAAATATATCCCCAGTTCTTGTCACAAGTTTTCAGTCTCACCCTTTTCTTCAGCACTGAGAAGACTGCATTGCAGCTAGAACAGTTGCCTTTGGAGAAAAAGACAGAGCGATAAATAGTATTATGAAATAAAATATTGAAAAAATATTAGACACAATGCATCCGTTCACAGATAAGATATAACACTAACATCAGCAAGAGTCTCCTTTCATCACTGATGTATAACAAGAAGAAACAAAGCAGTGGATGAGTCAGAGCAGACTGACCTGTGTTGGTGGTGGGGTAGCGTTTACGCAGTTTCTCTGTTAGTTTGGACACTTTGCTGCGTATTGGTTCATTGCGGCTCAACAGACCATTTTCAGAGATGGTGTCATACTCGGGAGCTCCAAGAGGCCCGTCATCATCCTCCTGAGGAAGAGCGAGGAGGAGAGAGCAGAGAGGAGGGGCAGTTATATACTGTGTAAGCTACAGTAACCAAAATTAGTCTTTTGGAGTATGAAAACCTGCCAAGAAACAGAGCCAAACTCAGCAGTCGGGCTAAAATGCATTGTGAGGATTTCAGCCAGTTTGACCAATAGATGTTTGGCAAATAAATCAAGCATGATGATGACAACTACTAGGGAGAAAGATGCAATTCCTACATTTACAGAAACAAAAGCACAGTATGTATGTTTGTACAGCTTTGTTTATCCCACTATACCTACCTACAGTCATATCGCTATATGTCGACCTGCATTCGTTTCTCTACCGACATGTTTAACATATAAGGGCAGACTAACCCATAAAGATCCGTTTCTTGGCCCAATCCCCTTCTGCACGCTAAACCCTGAATCCTCACAGACTTCACCTGGTACGTGCTAGAATGTGAGTGGCTGCAAGGACCAGAAATGGTATAACAGGATAGTACTTTGTAACATATCACATGACCTTGACGATGCCAAAACACATTGCGTACAATTGTGGGTTTGGGACTTATTATTTGACGTTGTTTACTTTCTTCACAGCCAAGGCACCTAAAGGACTGACTGCCTGATCTGAATGTATTCCAGGCTCTTGCCTTATAGAGGGATGAGGGGTCATTTTCAAATCATCAGTTTGCCTGTTTTTATCAAAACAGCATCATACACTCACATGTGCACTTTTATCTTGTAATTTCTCCTTCCATGTTTGTTTACCTTTTTTTAAACGCCTCTGGGCTTCCTCTAGTAACCGTGTTTAACGTCACAACGCTATGAACTGTGGGTAATTCCCTCAGGCAGAATGTGCAGAGATGCAGGACTTACAGAATGTGTGCTTAAAGGGCTCAAAGCTCGAGCCCTCATGCACTTGACGATTTGACAGTGGGACAGCACTAAATCCCAGTGGATTTACTGGGAACACGTCTCAAAGCCTGCAAGTCTGTGAGTGTGGAGATTGGGGTTAGGCGATTGTTTCAATTTTCCAAATGGTCCGGTTTGCATTCACAAAGGCAAAACACAAACGGTCCAGAAATTGTAAAGAAAAAAAACAAGCCATGTGGTGGAAATGTCATTCGATTATTGGTCATACAGTTGGCAGATAAAAAGACAACACCTCCAAATTTCTACCTGGATACGGTACCTCATGGAGCACCATCAGGTTCTGTTCATGTTGGTCTGGAGCGCGTATCAGCAGACTTTAGCGGTTGCGCATACAAATGTCTTGTAAGACACCGGGTAATAAATGATTTACTAATGCACTACCATCAGATGGTCTTATCACAGATCATGCTATAATTTGTTTCCAATTGCAAAGTGGACCAGTAAAATAAGTGGGCCACAATTGCAAACATCCTAAAATCCCCTGTTGGCCCCTGCAAATAAGCTGGTGAATGATATATCATCTGTATCTCCTTGAATGAATGAATTACTGCATACATGGCCCTACGCGCTACATACATGAATAGTTAAATATGTCAATAGGTGCTTCCCTTTCATCAAGAATAAATATTACTGATAACCGTTTTATATTTATGCTGTATTTGTTGTTACAGCACTTTTATAGTGTCTTTACCATTTTTTTGTTCTTGACAGTTACAGTACTTTGTCTTTATTTTTATTTCCTCTTAATATCTTTATTGTATGTATCAAACGCAAAGGTGAGTAAGTGAAAACCTATTTTATATTATAACCCCCCACCCTAATACTCATCAAAAGGTCTATTCCCTGCTAAACATAACCTAATCCACTGAAAGGCACAACTATGAAAATAGAGGACCGGCAAGCAAGAGGACAAAGAAGAAGAAAAGGATATTTCTTGCCAAAGAAAACCATCCAGCCTAAACAAACAGGGCTTTAGGGAAGAAGATAACCTGTTTCTGCTTTCTGTGTGTTGGACAGCAGACCTACAGCTACACTAAAAAGCCAATGTCTGCCAATCAGAAACTCTAAAATATGTATGCTATCACAAAAAAAAAAAAAGAAATGCAAAATGCTTGCTCATAATATGCTTTTGATCAAAACACGCAGACACCACAAAAGATTAATGAGTTCATCTTGCAGAAATGGTTGGAGGAAGGAAAAGCTGATCTCACAACTGCAATATCACTCATAAACAATTGTCATGCAGACTAGAAATGAATGAGCACTGCATGACGGGATTATTATTAACATTATCACATAATTTGTGCCGAGGGAACAAGCACATGATGATGGATGGATGGGAGGTGCTGGGAAATCCACTTACCACTAAGACCAAAGGAGTTTCCTAATCAGGAAGCAGAACAACACATGACAACAACATCACCCACAAACACTGATATTCAGTGTGAGTACACAGAAACATACCCAAAACCATGCTTCACAGGGCAAAAAGCAAGAACTACACCATGAGGTCACCAGCTTACAACACATGAAGTCCCTGTTCATGCGTCAAGTAGTTCTATAGTGCGAGTTAACGTGGTGGCACTAGCACTAGCCTCTTCTAAACAGAGGAGGGCAACACTCACCTGCAGGGACATTGAATGCTCCTGAGTTCAGCGGACAGCAGAGAAAAAACAGGAAGTAACAGGACATACATCATGAGACGAAGGTTTTTCACACAATTGTGACTATTGTGATTCAAATATGTAATGTCATTTATTAAACAGTGGCTTCAGAACATATTCAAGCCCTGTCACACACTTTATTCTGCTATAGATTTAATTTAAAAACAAAAACTGAAATCTCTCATTTATATATTAGTATTCAGAGTCTTTGCTTTCCAAATTTAGCTCAGACTGACGTCTATCTGTGACATTCGATTGTCACTTTACTTTCCAAAGCCCACTGTACTTAAAGCTAAGTACCAGGCTGCTGCTTCTTTTTATCCAGTAAAATTATTAATAAAGGAAGGGAGTACAGATTTAGGGGGGAAACACTAACATGAAAACATTTACCTCAATAGCATCTTTGAATTCATCATCAGGCTCCGCCTCCTCAGCTTCCTCCACACTGCCAGGAGATAGGTCCTGTCATCAAACACACATACACACAAATTAATAACATAAATACTGAAAAGTACCTCAAATCCCTGGTGGTCTGAGAATCAGCTGCTCGTCGTGCTATAACTGGTCCATCTTAGCTGTTCCGGAAACATTAAGCAATTTAAACTGTGGGATGATATATTCTCGAACCTTGGTCACCTTGATTATTTTGATCAGTCAAGTAATTCACTGTTTCCTTGTCATGGAAGGATGGAGAAAACCTGTGCATGGATTTGCATTACTCATACTGGACAAATACATTGAGTGCACAGGATAAAGTGGATAAGCAACTTACAGCCATGGTTGGTTTTATTGTAAATCACATACACTAAATCCTTCGGTATTCAAACACCCTAGTTTAAAACCTGCTAGTTTAATGTGAACAATGTACATTTTTTTGCCAGGGGGCAGGGTTTTACAATCACGATGCCTGCTCAACCATCGCCCATCTGACAGCCATCGCCGATGGACGATGGCATCGTCTATCAGCCCAACCCTAGTCAGAAAGGGACCAGAGCATTAGTACACACACCTATGGTACCAATTAAGAAGAATTCTGTCATGGCCCTCCTACCTGACTTGTGAGCCATGTAAACAATTTGCCACTGCTGCACAGTCACACCTGACACTTCAGTGCTCTCACTACTACCTCTCCTTTAAAATAGTCTGTCTCTGTAATAAGCCTGAATGGAAACCTCTTCTAGAAAATATCCGTGCTGATTTAAATGGACCTCTGCGCACTAATTTAATCCTCCATTAGGGTCTGAGCTGCTTGTATCTGATGCTGCCTGTACATCTGTGGCTGTGCTTTTACTGGCTGAGGCTGCCTGTATTTCACCTGGGTCTGTGTGACTTGCTAAAGATATCTGGATTGTGTCTGTGCTAGTACTGGATTTGAATAAGCTGTGCTATTACTGGCTTATGATCCAGCACAAACTTCAGCATAGCCCCTGTAAATCATAAATATCAATGCTTGCAAGATACTAATGTTATCAGCTGCATTAGACCCATTCAAACTGGCTCCCCAGGTTTCCTTTTATACATTTTTTAAAGGAAAATACTATTTGTACTATGACATGACTGAGTATGTTATGTTTAGTATTTACTGAAAGATGTAGGCTAAATCCATATTTCCCAGTCTGCCCTGCTAATCAGCATTTTAAGTCAATGTGAATCCACTGCTTTCCATCTTGCATTAGTCCTGAGGCGTAACTAAACCTTCATGGCGAGACAGATAATTATTGCTTTGTTTTAAAATGATGTGTGCCTATGAGGAGTGCCATCACATCCGTGTCTGGACTGGTCCCACTAATGTTGCTGCGGGAATGCAATAAGGTCTGGCTACAGACTGTAGCACCACTCAGCCGGATGCGGCAGTTTAATTTCGTGCATGTGCACAAGCATATGAGCGCATGTTCACACACAACATGGTTTTCTTTTCAGTGCTGAAGTTTATAAACATCGTTGCATGACGGCTGCTCAGCTGGGTTAGCAAGGCAGACAGGGAGAGATTCACTGTAGCTACACATGCTGTTCACATCAGACTTTTAGAAGAGAGAACACACGTTTACCTGACTGCTATTCTCAAAAGTAACTCTCATTGAGCTATTTTCTCCTCTTGTGCCCAGAAGGATAGTGCCTCTTAGTCCTCTCATCAACGTTGTAAATACTCTATTAAACACTGACTTGTTTTTTTGCAAAGTTTCATGTCGTAACAATGTGCCTTGTCACATCAGCCAGTAGTTTGAGTAGATTTTGAAAGTGTAACCAAATGTTGCATATATATTATTGCTAACTTGACCAGACGTTGCCAATTGTTGCTAACTTTACTGGGAAGCCCTACACGTCCAAAAACAACGCCTATTCCCAATGCACTACTCAACACAGTGCTGCTTCCTCTCACCTCCAGACTAGTTGGTGTAGGGGTCCTGTCCAACAAGTTGCCCTGTTCCTGCACTTCACATGCCCCATCTGAGGTCTGGGCCTGACCCATGCAGAACAGCTTTCTGAGATCCAACAAAACTGAAATCACAGGAGAAACAACACTTTTCTTTGGCTCAACTTTCTTAACGGAGAGTTAGTGCTTGCTTCTTCCAAACAGAGTGAACTAACCTCTGCAGAAGTCTCTGTTCCAAAGGAAGATGACACTGTTGAGCCCGGCAAACACCCAGCCCACAGGAGCGACATAGAGCAGACACGCCAATATTAACGTCCCTGCATAGAACCTGGCGGGAGATATTACAAAAAGAATAAGTAATACACTATACACAAGTGACTGATTAGCCAGTATATTCCTATAATGAGTAGCTTAGATGTTTAATGTAATATTGACCTCGGATTGAAGTTTTCTGTCCAAATAACAAACTACAGAGCATGTGGATTTTAATCCAAGTTTTTAAACTAAAACTAGAATACTCCACGTCTCTCTTGAATTATAATTATACAGATTGTGACCTTATTTGGTTTAAGGTACTGACAAAATGCCATTTCAATGTAATTTACATTGCTTATCAGTATTAGTAAGTCAATGTAAATGTGGCTAATGACAATATCAACACAAGAATAACCAATATGTTGTGAATTAGTAATTACGTAGTAGTGTGTGTGCATGCAAGTTTCATGTTTTTATATCCCTGAGGGGACTTTAACCTGAATGCACACCAACCAATGTGGACATAAATTTTGGGTAGAGGCTGTTTTTGGGGGGTTAAGGTTAATAGGGTTAGGGCTAATGTCAATGAGATGTCCCAACGGGGGTAGTGGTACAAACACGTGCATGAGTGTGTATGCAGACCTTGACGACTTGGTGTGATTATCCCAGTACAGGACCTCGTAAATAGCTTCTGCAGACAGGCAGGCAGAGGACAGCATGTCATCCAGCTGCTTCAACCTGGTGAAGACAAGAAACATGAGCACACCCACAAACACAAACACTACAAGAACAAAGACCATGTACAAATGTTACGCATACATATGACCTGTGGGTACAAGCTACAGTTTGTAAACCTATTCCAAAAAGGGCAACTAATGGAGATTTTCATTAGCTGTTAGTGTCTTAACATTTTCTTTTAAATCTTAAAATACTTATTAATTTGTATATAAGTCATTTATTTTATTATGGTAAAAATAAAGAAAACAAGCAATAGTACATGTGGCGTTTGTGACCACAAGCTGTAGGTCAATGTTTTGATAACAGGGGACCAAAACAAGTTGTGCTGGTTTCATTTCTTAAGACAGCTTCGCAAATATTTAATGAAGTAGGAAATTAATCAAACAACAATACAAAAACAAGGTGAGGCCTCTGTGATACACATTAATATGTATAGGGAATGTGAAGAATAGTACCTAAGCATATCAATTAATGGAATAGATGATCAACAGAAGACAAATTAGCAACTATTTTGATAATTTATTAATTGTTTTAGTACATTTTAAAACAAAATGTAACTGGTATTTATTTATTTTTTACTATGTTCTGACATTTTATAGCCTTAACAATGAATCTAGAAAATAATCAGAAGATTAACAGATAATGAAAATAACCATTAATTGCGGCCCTGCAGCTCACAAGCCCATTCCCCGCAGTGTATATCTTACAGTTGTTTGACTTCCAGCATGGCCTCCTGTTTGGTGAGGTGCACCGTCTGCCGGTCTCTGCGGTACACAGCGTGGTAGCGCCTCCTCTGCAGCTCAGCGTCTGAGGCTCTGCCCCCACACCTGTCCTGCAGGTAACCCAGGGCAGCAGGCACTGTCAGTGCCACTACACCCACTGTGAACCAGCCCACTGACACCAGAGAAGCAAACATAAAGTTCATCAATTATTCACGGGGCTTTTCAAACATCAAACAAAAAGGCTGATCAATATTAATGTCTCATCTTACCTTCATTAACAGTGCAGAAGAAGACATTGAGGAATACACAGACAAGCAGAGAGCAGAGGGGCATCTTCCATCTGAGGGATGAAAAAATAGATGACACTGAATTCTAAATATGGCTTCCTGCCATTACTACTTAGGACCAAAAGCACTTACATGACATGATGCTCAAACAGGCCACAAACAAACACATATACACACCCAAGCAGGAAGCGCGTCAGCTCCACTGCGTCTGCAACCGGTTCTAGAAGTAGAGCCATTCTCTTATAGGACACAACCATGTTGAAGAGATCAAAGTTTGGTGTACTCCGCGGGCTCCCCAACTCTGAGGCATCCGGCGACCCCGAGGTCTCTTTAGATGATGTGTGTACCAGCTCTCCCCCCTCCCCTGCACCCTGTGATGGGTCCTGGGACACGCCGTGTGTCGGCATTCCTGTACAGAGTGAGGAAAAGAAAGCAGGCAGGATTCAGAAAGTGAATTACAGCAAAAAGGCAAACAAACTCATCTCATCTGTTGTTTACAATGCACACTGTAT
>JAPMOB010222195.1:0-42941 GCA_029875015.1 Lepomis gibbosus | reverse complement strand
TGGTCTCCCAGTTTAGGCTGTGATGTGGAGGTATGCTGCTCACACTTATTCATTATTGACCATGATTGTTGACTTGGCTGTTTATGGTAAAATTGTGAGTTTGGCTGCTGAACTTTTTAACCAGTTCTGGAGGACTGATGAACCGAACCCCTGCGGTGGACTGAGTGCACCGATTAAAATGCTGTGGTTGATGGTGTCAAAGGCTGCAGTCATGTAATACTAGGATGGAAGGTTTGTTTGCTGCACTGTTGACATTTAGGCTACACCCACACTGGTACGTTTTTGTTTTAAAAGTTTTAACCGGCAATGAGGTGAACTATTACTGAAAGTAACACAGAATGGGAGTCACTGCAAAGCAAATACAGCGACATGCACAGTACATGCATACGTTTTATGTGCATAGAAAAAATATTTTGATAAAAATACCAAAACAAAAACACTGTCAGTAACATAGTGTTTGCTTTGCATGTCTGATAAGACCCAATCAAGAAGCCAAATGTGAGTTACCTCACAGTGAGCTGCCTCTGAGTTTTAAAATGAAAACAGGGTCAGCAGCATTTTCAGACTTGTTTTAGGTTTACTGTTGTCTGGACGGGAGGTCCTGGAACAGAGCAAATGTCTGCATTTTAAAACAAAAATGTGGTAGTGTGGATGTAGCCTTAGGTCATTTTATGAGAGCTATTTCAGTGCTGAGGTTAGTCCTGAAGCCCGATGGAAACATAACATGCAGATTGCAGCGTGACAGATGCAGGTATTTGTGGACAACCAAGTATTTCAGTAAGAATTTGTGAGGATTCAATAAGGATCAGTAAGGATTTGTGGGGTTGGCAGTGGTGAATGGGGAAGCATGGCTGGCGGCCCAGCAGAGGGCAAACATGAAGCAGGCCGTCCTGAGGTCCAAGTGACAACGGTTAGTCACGAGGAGACCACTCTGAAGCAAAAACTGCAACAGTTTCAGAAATGTTCGGCAGTGGTGCAGCTCCCACTGGGGTTTAAATAACAATCTGGCAGTGAGTGGTTGAAGAGCAGGGGTAAAGCTGCGTTCCACACTGCTCAGAAGTGGGAAATGTCCCAGTTGAAATATCCGACTTTCAACCTGAACACGTTCCTGGTGCATGGTGGTGCCTGACGGCGAAAGAGAACAAAATACATGGCTGACAGTGACAGTGAAAATTAGGGCCGTTTTAATGAAAACAAGTGACTGAAGTGATAAGCCCTAAAAAGACAGTAAATGTTGTAGATTATACTTCCTAATGTTTTCAGATGTTTTGGTGTTTTTAACATTTTACTGAATAACTCTTGTGTAGAGAAAATGACTTTCAGAGATTTACTGTAACCAGCTACCTAATAACATTAGCAAAACATTTCTACAACAATTTACATGCAGAACAGATTTTACTATTCGATAACATGAATTATTTTTATTTAAATACATGGAAATATACTTCATGTTGATTTTTAGTTTATGTTATATGTCTGCTTCCGAAGGAGCTACCATTGTTGTGTGACGTCATTCAGCTGCGACTCGTGAAGTCAGGGTACAAATTTTTTTCTGAGTTCACAAGTAGGAAATCCGACTTCAAGTGGCGTACAAGGACAGTTTTTCTACTTGGAGGAAGGAATTTTCCGAGTCCCAATAATACCCACTAACATCTGGCTTTTGTCTTCAGTGTGAAAGGGTACAATGAGCATTAATTAGCATTCTCTCCAAATGACTAGTAGTGGTAGTCAGTAGTCATTCATCTGTTTCTATCTGCTGAGGTCTATAAATGTCTATAAATATCTATAACTACCACCAGATGCCAACACTGACAAGCCCTGGCGCTGTAGCCAATGCACGCTTTCTCTCTTTCTTCAATCATAGGGGCTGTGGCTCAGGAGGTAGAGCTGGTTTCCCACTAATTGGAAGGTCGGTGGTTCCATCCCTGCATGTCAAGGCGTCCTTGGGCAAAGATACTGAACCCCAAACGGCTGTGTGAATGTTTCTGGTGAGCAGAGTTGGCACCTTAGCCTTTGCCATCAGTGTGTGAATGGGGTGAACGCGATGTGTAATTTGCTCTGAGTGGTCGGAAGACTAGAAAGCACATTTATTTATACAAGAACATTTTCCATCTCATGCTCACTCAGAGTGCAGGCATTGTGAGTGGTGTGGAGTAACGATCTGCTGCTTGGACAGAGGACCCAGTAATGATATCATATTATTGTCAAGGGCTTTAATAATGATGTAGGCCTACAGCAAACAGATAGTTAGCTATCTGCTAACAATCAAACAAAATTACAGTTCACAATCTGACTGTACAGCTCAGAGTAGAGCGAGCCACTGACTCTGAATCAGTGGAGTGGAGCTGGACTTTGCTGGTTGTGTCAGAGAGGAGGATGCTCTCCATGCTCCGTGTCTTCTTGGACCATGTCTCCCACCCACTTCATGACGTGTTGGTCAAACCCAGGAGCACAAAATGCACCACAGAGCGCCACAGTAAGTCATTCCTGCCTGTGGACATCCAACTCTTTAACTCCTCCCTCAAAGTGTCAGACACAGTTAGTTAGACTTAGTAAGTTATCAAATTAGACATCGTCATGTAATACTACATATTCTGTGCAATATTCTGTGTTTTAATATTCAGTGTGCAAAATCCTTTGCTGCAATTCTATTTATTATCTATTTATTATATTTCTTTTTTATATTTATACTTTTTAGATTTAAATATTTCTTTACCCACCAACTTCTATTAGGCCTTTTATTTCTATTGCTTTACGTCTTGATGTGTAATGTGTGCAACTGACACAAGAATTTCCCCACAGGGGATCAATAAGGTATTTCTGATACATCCTACAAAGTGGTTGACTGTGGACCAGTACAAGCTCACACACTGCGGGTGATGGATACAGAAGGAAGGTGATCACACCTTAAACTTAATTTGCATATCGGTACATTTGCTACAGAGAAAGGATCTTTGCTATGATCCACGCTGGCAATGAAATACAGCACGAATGTGCATTTGCATTGCAGCTACTTTTTTTTCCACAGGGATCTTTCAAGTCAATTGATCTAATCCAAAATAGCCAGTGTTGCCAATTTTGAAACGGTGATAATATGGGTCCCAAACCGTTTCTTGTTGAGCATATGCTGCCTGCTTCCCGCAGTTTACTTTTATATAAAAGGTTTCACTATATTTCACAACCTGAAACAACATTTCAACACTTAAACAGCCACAGCTCAAAGTCAAAACGTTCTATCCAAACTCCCGTCTGTCCCACTGTGCAGCACGAAGCCCCTACTTTTTGTTCCTAGTGTGACACAAATCGCATCAGTAGAAGGAGGAACTCGACACAAATCGGGTGCTCTGATTGGCTCTTGTGGTTACGTCAACCATTTGACTTTCTTTTTTTTTTTTGCAATCTGAGCACATCCTACAGATAGAAGTCTCTGGTACTCTACTCTGTGAATCCTGACGGAATACTTTCCTCCTGGCCTGCGTGTTGAAAAAGGGGGCCGAAGCAACCGCTGCTTCTCTGTGCCACATTCTAACTGAGGAGATTAATCTGGGTTTACGCGCAAAACCAAGAAAATGACTCATTTTAATAAGGGGCCAGCCTACGGACTGTCTGCCGAAGTGAGGAGCAAAGTAAGTCCACAGTGTTGTCTTCGCCTTTTGTATCTCACGGGGAAAAACATCTTTTAGACACTTTATAAAGTTATGAAATGTATAACGTTAGCTAACGCATGTGTGCCCGTGTGGTCTTAATAAACATAAAGCCCGATAACGTTAACTGTTACCGATTGTTCTTTATCCTATTGACAAGAGCAACACGCCGAACAACAACAGGCCATTCACCAAAGTGCTCAAAACTTCACTAGTGTCCCGAAATTCGGGAGCCTCATTTCAGCTCGGTGTTACAGGCTGTAAAACCGAGAGTGAAACGCGCTAACGTTACATTCTGTTAAATTAACGACAATGGTGTTAACGTTTAACTTGAACGTAACGTCAACAAAGGCAGACGAAAGGAATGTGAATATTGACGGCAACGTTAGGTCGACGCCACTTATTTTCCGTCAATGATGGGGACAAAATTTCCTCCCGTCCCGCTTAAAGGCTAGTTTATAGATTTTTAACACAGAAGCGCTCTTTAAATGTTAACACGAATTTATTTTCATGGTATGATGCACTTAATGTTGTTCGCTTTGTGAAAAATCTTGATTAGGATACAGTTAGAACCCCGGGCCGGGGCCCCAGCTGGGGCTGTGAAGCTGCCTCCTGGAATATGGAGCCATTTGGGCCTGCGACATCTAATACTCTGTTGTCTGTAGTTGAATGTTGTAGCCTACTGTTTTATAATCAGATTGTCATGTAGTCTAGCAGTAGTGTGATTAGACGCAAAGGCAAAAAAAAACCCCTCAGTTTTGTTTGTTTAAAATAAAGGAAGATGAATGAAGGGAAGAGTTATTGTGGACAGAAACTGACTAGGATTGTAGGAAAGGCCAACTCTGTCTTGAATCACAACGTGTTAGACATTGGTCCACAGCCCAAAACATTAGTTTCACAGAAAGGGCTCTAAAATAATGAGATGCCTACGTTTGTTTGTTTTTTGTGCTTATTATTTTCTATTGGCATGCATGGCGTCACGTGACTGCCAAGCTTCTTTGTGGACAAATGGCAGACATTTATTTTATTCTAAGTGGTATGCGGTATTTTAAGATAGTTTCTGCGTTGAAATGCAATTTGATTAAGCGACAACCTCCGGCTCTCAGTGAAGCCATCCAGGCCTTAAACCTGCATTCTTTCTAACGGCCAGCAGTGGGCGACACCTGAGGGTCTGTGTCCACCAAAGCGTTTTGGGTTTTTTTCTGACAGCTGAGCGTTTTTCCACACTGAGCATTTTTTTCCCCAGTCGCCGAGAGTTGAAAAAATGTTAAACTTTGGGGAAAACGCTATGCTCGTCACTGTCACTGTTTACTCAGCTGTCCAATCACAGTAGAGGAGGGGGGGGGACAAATACCACACATTAGCAACGGTTACTATCCTGGAACACAAGTTTATTCGAACCTTAGCTCTTGGACTAAACAGTGATACTCGCCAAGATGTTTCCTCGCCCACAAATTATTAGGAGTCGGCTGTTAATTTTTTCCATAAGTACGTTTTGTTTTAAGCCCGTTTTTAGCTAGCCAAAATTAGCATCCCGGTTAAAATGACAGTTAACATGAATTTCAGATGCACCACCATCTTGCCCAAATATGGTCACGTCTGGTGCCTGGTTGCCAAAAATCAACATGACCGAGGTCAAAATGCCAAACTTGAGGCTTCAAAGCAGCAGTCCACAACAAATGGGTGACGTCACGGTGGCTACTTCCACTTTTCACATGCATTCTATGGTTTTGATACCATTTAGTGAGAAATGTGTGCTTTAATTTCATAATATTTGTTCAGTGAATGTATGTGATCTGAACTACTAGTACAGTTTAAATCAGTGGTCACCAACTGGTGTATTCCCGTCCAAACCCGGAACGCGATCGATTCCATCCGGACCAGTAAGCCTGAGATAGGTACAGTATATAAAGGCGCATTTGTCTTGTTAGTAAAGGATTATTTTTTAACAGGCCAGCTCTGTAGAAATGGGGCAGAGAAGCGAGCTGAGTGAGGCACAAAGTTACACAAGTTGATAGAAGAGATGGCATTATCAAAAATTCTGAAAGTTGGCAGGGAAAACAGAGTCGTCCGAAATGAGTGGACCTTAAAGTATGCATTTATTCTTCCTGCTACGAGCTCTACGAGGCTGGTGTGCCTCATTTGCACAGATTTCGATTGTCAAAAGTGGAAATATTAAACGCCACTATGAAACTAGACACAGACAATTAGATGAAACTTACCCACAGAAGTCTGAGGTGAGGACGTGGAAAATCTAAGTGCTCAAAGGCAAAAATGAACAATCTACACAAGTTCTGTCTCATTCCCTCACAGCACAAACGTGACCACAAGTGTTCACTGAGAGCACAGTGGATTTTTATGACAACATAAAAACACTTCATAGATGGAGAATTGCAATGCATGGGTGCCGTGTGTGAAACACTTCTAGATGAAAAAGAAAGAAAATAAGAAACAAATCCCCCTTTAGGCCACAAGATGAGCTGATGTGTTATTGTTCAATAACAGTTTTGACTAAACTCGTTCCTTTAGTCTGCCAAAAAGCACAAGCCAGTATAGTTTGGACCTCTGCAGGGATGTAGGGTTAAGATTAGATTAGATTGTTTTATGAGCCACACAACAATGTCGGTGGAATTTGTTTTCGGTACAGTATGTTTTAAGCTCTGCATCATGTGCAGACAATACAACACAACAAACAGACAATACACTTACAACATGCAATAAAATCAGAATCAGTTTTATTGCCAGATACATTTTCACATACAAGGAATTTGCCTTGGTATAAATTGGTGCTTACAGTACATATGAACATAAATATATAAATACAAACAAATAAATGTACAAGTATACAAAAATTACAATAATAATGTAATACAATACTGACAAGCATGTGCAAAAAAAATCACAACATGAGCAAAAAGCACAGTTGAGCATGTAAAGTGTGGTGTCAGGAATGTGTGTGTGTGTGTTTGGGGAGGTTGGCATGAGAGTCAGTAACCGTGGGGGCCTTGTTGAGGAAGCCCACTGCAATCTTGTGGTGAGAGGTTTTGGTCCTGATGGATCACAGGGGAGTGTCTGAAACAGCTTGTGTCCTGAGTGGGAGGGGTCAGCCACAATCTTTCCTGCAGGCCCCAGAGTCCTGGAGGTGTACAGGTCCTGCAGAGAAGGAAGGTGACACTCAATCACCTTCTCTGCAGACCGAATGATACGCTGCATCAGCAGATGGTGATGGAGGAGGTGAGGATGGACTCAATGATGGCGGTGTGGAAGAGCACTGTCATTGTCTTTGGGCTGAACTTCTCAAGCTGCCACAGGAAGTACATTCTCTTCTTGGTAGTAGAGTTGATGTTTAGCTCCCACTTGTGGTCCTGGGAGATGATGTTGCCCAGGAAGCAGACGTCCACAGTGCCGACTGGGGAGTCACACAAGATGATAGGGAAGGGTGAGCCTGGGCTCTACGATCATCTCCACTGTCACAGACCAGATGGTCAATCTCCCACCTGTAGGCAGACTCATCCCCCCAGAGAGGAGCCCAATGATGGTGGTGTCATCCCCAATCTTAAGGAGCTTGATGGATCTTGCTGATGGTCCTGGAGATCTTTTCCTAGCTTAACATGCTGCTTCCTGTCCGTCAGAGGTCTGTGTTCCACCTGCAGGTGGAGTCGGACAGGTTCAGCTGGGACAGCTTGTCCTGCAGCAGGGCCGGGATGATGGTGTTGAAAGCAGAGCTGAATTCCACAAAGAGGATCCTGGGGAGTCCAGGTGCTGGAGGATGACGTGAAGGGCCATGTTTACTGCCTCGTCTACCTGTTTGCTCTGTAGGCGAACTGCAGGGTGTCCAGGAGGGGGTCTATGATGGATTTTAGGTGGGACAACACAAGGCGCTCAAAGGACTTCATTACCACAGAGATTAGGGCAACGGGTCTTTGGCCATTTAGTCCTGTGGTCCTTGTGTTTTTGGGGGACAGGGATGATGGTAGTGGCTTCGAAGGAGGCTGGCACATGGCATGACTCCAGTGAGGTGTCAAAACTGTCTGTGAACACCAGAGACAGCTGATTGGCACAGTCCAGCCCAGCTGCTTTGCGAGGTTTCTGCCTGCTGAACAGTCTGTTGACATCCCTCTCCAGGATGCCATCCTGGAGAGGGATGTCTTTCAAAGCCATCCTGGAGAGGGATGTCTTTCAAAGCGACAGTAAAACTGGTTTGACTCGTTGGCAAGGCGTGAGTCGTTCATGGAGTGGGGGCATTTAGGTTTGTAGCTGGTGATCTGTCTGAAGCCTCTCCAGACAGAAGCAGAGCCATTTCTTGAGAACTGGTGTTGGAGTCTCTCTGTGTACAGCCGTTTAGCATCACGAAACACCTTGCTTAACCTGTACTTTGACTCCTTAAACCTGGCCCGGACGCCACTCCAAAGCACCTCTTTCTTTTTCAACCTCAGCTGTCTGAGTTTAGCTGTGAACCTGAGTTTGTCATTGTTATAACTAGGGCTGAACGATTAATTGCATTTGCGATATTATCGTGATGTAATAAAACGTGATTTTCTAATCGCAAAGGCGGCGATTATACTCTGATCACATGACACCCAAGCGAAAAGCAGTTTGACAAAGTTAATGCTTTGTCTGCACTGTAACTTGCCTTCTTGTTGTAAAATGCCCTTAAGGTTGACAGAAGCTCGCTACATAAACTTCACATGTCACATGGAATGAAAGTAGCAGCCGCCACCGCGGGTAACGTGGTGGTGGTGGGTGAATTCGTCGGGCCATCCGCGGCTTTGATGGACGGAAAAATGCACAACAGAAAGAGGTGTGTATTAAGATAAGCGCATTGTGGTGATCGGCGCCTGCGTCTGCGTCACACACACAGCCACCAGTCAGCTCAGGAAATATGTAAAATGATGTTTCAAACTAAACGCCTGAGTCCGAAAGAGGCCCAGTCTGTCCCGAGTTACAGCCTGGTTACAGCCGGTGCGCCGCTCACCAGCATCAGAGGCTGCGGGGGAGGAGGGGGACTCCGGTGTTGTCGGAGAATTACTTAGCTTGTCTATTAAACACGAGAGGTGTCACTCTGTTCTATTTTAGTTAGCCAACTTTTGAATTGAACCTCAAACTGAGTATTTTTAGTTTGCTTACGATACAGAAAGATGGACTCCAGGAGATTTGAACTGAGATCAGGACTCATTATTGGTGGTTGAACTGTGGGTTTTGTATTGAGCACTTACTGTATAACACCCTGTGGTGAAGGTAGGCCTTAAAAATGAATCGCAAATTAAATCGTAATCGCAATATTGGTTAAAAAATCGCAATTAGATTATTTTCTATAATCGTTCAGCCCTAGTTATAGCTCACCCTGGTGCGTGTTGGTACAGCTTTCCTCACAGAAGCTGATGTAGGACGTCACAGCCTCTGTACTCATCCAGACTGTTGGTAGCAGTCCTGAAAACATCCCAGTCAGTGCAGTCCAAATTTGCCTGGAGGTCCTCTACAGATTCACTGGTCCGCTGCTAAGATGTTCTCACTAAAGGTTTACAGAGTTTTTGCCTGTATGCAGGAATCAGGTGGAACATGATATTGACAGAATGTCTCATTGGAGTGCTTACTGTGGTGTAGCCGTGATCCCCTGAAGTGTTCCCCTCTCTGATTGGACACTTTATGAACTGTCTGTATTTGGGGAGTTCATGGCTGAGCTTTCCTATGTTAAAGTCACCAAGAACAATGACTAAGGAGTCCGTGAATGTCCGCTCTACACAGAGTATCTGGTCGGCCAGTATGC
The DNA here is from genome assembly GCA_029875015.1 of Lepomis gibbosus. Taxonomy (NCBI): domain Eukaryota; kingdom Metazoa; phylum Chordata; class Actinopteri; order Centrarchiformes; family Centrarchidae; genus Lepomis; species Lepomis gibbosus. Next base: position 33,530 of record JAPMOB010222195.1, on the reverse strand, counting down.
GCTGTGCACCGTGCACACTGGCCTGCAGTGGAATGTAAACACCGAGCAGAAAGTAGCTAGCAAAGTCGCGGGGAGAGTAAAAGGGTTTACAGTGACTATACCAGGTCATGAGAACAGTGCTGCTGAATCACTGTCACATCGTTACACCAGCCACTGTTGATATAAGAACAGACACCACCACCTTTTGTTTTGCCAGAGAGAGTTTGGTGTCGCGGTCCGCTCCTGTAGACCTGGAATCCAGCCAGCTGCAGCGCAGTGTTTTTCCCCACCAGTAGCTGAAGTACATACAGTTTATTGCACAGTGAGCGCACGTTGGAGAGAACTATTCCTGGTAGCAGCGTGTGGTGTCCTCTTCCGTGTCGTCGCACCAGTGTACCGGACCTCCTCCCTGTCTCACTGCATGGAACAGAAGAGAGTGAAGCCTTTACCAGAATGTCCAATAATTCCACTGATGACATGAGAAAAGTCAGAATTAAATCCGCTAGTGTTGCTCCCCTGATATGTATGAGCTCCTCTCTGGGCTCCAGGTATCACAGCTGAATGCAAAGTTAACAAACAAAACCAACAGAGTGCACTAAAATACCACGGCTTTCCTGAGCGCCTCCATCTTTGACACAATACAAAATACAGTGGATAAATGACCATGCGTAGTGTATGAGAAGGCAGCTAAGTTCAGAGTCCTAATGGCTATGGGGAAAAAGCTATTTGTGAAGTGTTTGGTCTTGATGGAGAGTGACCTGTAGCGCCTCCCTGAGGGAAGGAGCTGGAAGTGGTGGTAGCAGGATTGAGGGGTCGAAGAGGATTTTCTTGGCTCGCTTTACAGTCCAATGTGTATAGAGGGAATCAACTGAGGGCAGTGGTTTGCCTGTGATCTTGGTTGCTTTGTTGACAGTGCAGTGTAGATTTTTCTTTTCTCTTACTGTTGACTTACTGGACCTCTTAAGTCAAAGAAAACAACTTACCAAAATGTCAAGGACCACATTAATTTATCTCCATGCCTGCTGTTCTCTGCTCAAATCATGGTAACAAAAGTTGGTAAAAGACTATTAAAAAACACCTACTGTCTGTTAGGGGTGGGAATCACCAGAGGTCCCACGATACGATATCATTGCGATTTTAAACTTATTGCAGTTTTTTGCCAACTTGTGTCCCTAAAGGAAAACTCTTTTCTTGTGGACTGAAAAAGCAACTGATTTTATTATTTTAGTACCAAAAAGTTAAATTCTTATGCACAATTCATATAATAAAAGATCCATACTTGATCTATATATCGATACAATATTGCCACGGAAAATATCACGATACTATGCTGTATCGAGTTTTCCCTCCACCCACACTGTCTATATTAACACTCTGTCTGATCGCTACTTAAGAAGTCAGCTGTGTCTGTTTTCCTGTAAGCACATTTTGTTTAAGCCTGTTTTTTGCTAGCCAAAATTAGCATCCAAATCAATATCACAGTTAACATGAATTACAGATGCACCTTACCAGCCAAGCTAGCTAGTTCAACCTCATCACTTCTGGTTCCCAAAAAAGCAAGATTACGCAGGCCAAAATGTCAAACCCAAGGCTAGCTTGTATGTTTGAATTATTGTCTTTAGGTTGCTTAGTTGTCCGAGCTTTTGTGATATTTGTGTTATTTTATGTAACTGTTTGAAGTTCCATCAATAAAACAAGCCGTACATTTTAGATCCATAGTGTCCTAGTGATTCTTCTTCTTCTTTGGATTCTTCCAAGAGACCAGGCACATTTCTGCTGCCATTCATACATCAAAGTGTCCTTTCTGTCTTCTGTCTTTAATGAGAAAGTGAACGGAGCCAGGCCTTCCTGGGCAGCCTGTGACAGCCTGTTTGTATAGACAGCCTGTGTGTGCTCAGTCTTCCTTAGTTTTCTGTGTCACAGTGGTCAGGTAGGCCTACTACCATGTGATATGGTGATTTAGTTCCAGTATTTGGTACATTTTGTTTTGAGATGATTTAGTTGGGCCAGATTGTTTGGTGTCTGACCAGCAGGCAGAGAGGACTTTGTTTAACTCTGTACAGGGCACGAAGGGCCTTTTAGTGGTAGGAGTGGGGATTTCTAGATAGGAGATGTTTTGATAACTTCACTACCTTATTATTGTTGGGTCTGTTTAAATATTAGACTGGGGTCTCAATTGGAATGCCAATGGACATGTTTCAATTGACAAGAAGGGCTTTTTACGCCATCACAGTGATGACAAAATGTCGAGTGGAATTGATGTTCAAGCCTAAACATATATAGTGTTTTGTATGTTCGATTTCTATTTTTTCTAATTTGAATTTACATGAGTATTTAGCTCTTCCATTGTACAGTGCCCATGTGCATTCCATGTTACTGAAGAAGTCCAGGCTCTGCCGTAAGCCCCCTCTAGATGGAGACAAGAGAACCAGTCCAGTAAACATTGGACATTTGACCTCTGTGTCCTGCAGAGTCACACCAGGGGCAGTGGATTTTTGCAGATGTATTTAGATGATGAAGAGGGTGGGTTGCAGTGACCTACACTGCATGCTTACTTCCAGACAGAAACTTACTGCTAATATTGTTCTTCGCTAACTTTCACCGTTACGTTCTGCCGCTCGCTCTCTCTCATTCGCTCGTCCTCACACACAGGAAAAACGGTGAGCTGCCGAGCGTTGATAAAGTATAATTGATTTGCAATATTAGCTCAAGTCAGAGGTTTTGAAAGTGTAAGGTATGGGGGCCTCCCTACGGGGGCTCTAAACAGTTTCAGAGGAGGCTCAGTCATTGGAATTGAAACAATATTACATTAGTTATCAAAAGGAGGTCACATAGGCAACATTCAGACTGCAGGTCAAAGTGACCCAAATCTGATTTTTTTGCTCATATGTGACTCAAATCTGACCTTTATGACAGTGTGAACAGGCCGAGTCACGTGGAATCTGATCTTTTCCAGTTTGGATTTGTGCCACTTTCATATGTGGTCCCTATCTGATACAGGTCGGATCGTTTTAAATGCAACCTGAGTCTGGACACTCAGGTCGGAATTGATGCGACTTTGACGTCACTCTAAAGCAGCTGTCACGGTGTAGACGGCCACGGTCAACAAAAAAAACTCCACAAATGCCATAATTAAACATGTGGCTCTCTTCTGCCTCTACCTCGCTATAATCTACTCACAAATTCCCTCTCTTGCACCTGAAATCCACCAGACGGCGAGCTCTCTTCTGAGTTATGTATGCTAGTTGCCCAAACGGGGAAGAGAGAGAGAGAAAGGAGGAGTAAGTTGTGCGGCAGTAGTGTTGTACAGCGCCAGAAACCGTAATGAAATGAACAGAAAGTTGTGAACACTTCTCATAATTTTGCAGAAATGTGACCCGTGAGAGGACAATGATAAAACAGGAGTTTACTTCTGTAGCCTGCAACAGGGTGCTGCGCGTGATGTGTTATTCTTCTGCGCATGCGGGTCATTTTCTGACCACGGACAGTTCACACTGGAGTCTGATATGACCACATTAAAACAATAAGGTGAAAAATCATATCTGGGGGAAAAAATGAGAATTGAGTATTAAGGCCTGCAGTCTGAACGTAGCCATAGAATAGCCAACGTGTGCTTTGGTTATAGAGTGAGTTCAGTTTTCCCATAGTATCAGAGCCAGACAGTAATAAATGCCTTGGGTTATACCTTTTTTATGTATTTGATATAGTCTGAAGTTATGTCTGAAAGCAACATTAGGGTATCTTGGCTCAACTGTTGAGTTTCTATGGAATCAAACAACACATTCATGATCCCGTAGACATCCAGGAGCAAAATTAAGCCAGTAAACTAAGTGGGGAAGTGAGAGGGAGCCTTTTCCCAAGCTTGGTTTGAGGGGAGACCCACATAATCATACTTTGAAAACCCATGGCTTAAGACATGCAGGAACACTGGAAAGGTCCTTTTTAAAAACAGTGTCCATTTTTGTATCCTTCTGTCTAAAGTATCACAGACAGCTTGAAGCTGAATGCATTCAACTGACGGAATTCTGGATTTTGACATTCACAATTCTTTTCTCTTTTCCATTTGGAGGCGACTATTCTTAATCTTTCTGTTAAGTGAAATGACTGGTTTTCTTCCACAATTGCAGTCACATAGTTCATTCCAGTAAAACATCCTCTGTCAGAGAGCACACTTAAACAAAAGGAAGAGGACAGCCTGGGGCCGATTTGGGTTCCATTGCATAAAGTGTGATCAGTAGTCCGTGCTCTTCTCTGAGCTGCATACGTCACATTCCTGAAATTTTTCAGCAAAAAAACCCTTCATGAGGTCCCCGTCCATTGGTACTTCAGGCCACCCCATTTTACTATTCACTCTGCTCATTTGACATCATAATTTTTTTCCTCTAGCCATAGCAGTAGATGTACATTTCATGTGGCTGTAATTCTCTAAAATATGTTTTGTGGAAAAAATAAAACCTATTAAGTAGAAAATAAATTTGGACAAATTACAAAGTCTTCTGGTTTGAAGTGGATATAAAGCAGTCACCAAATTAAGATGATCTTATGAAATTGAAATCGACTCGGATCAGCATTCATAGAACAAGCATGACCAATATATATAATCATATAAAAGAAAAAAGAAGCCCTATTATATCTTTTGTGGGAAGGGCGCCACCATCTTGCAGTAGTATAATCTGTGATGTTTTGGGGTTGGTTGACTTCGCTACGTTCAGCAGATGCAACTGTAGAGACAGTAAAAAACAAAAGGGAGGCCATTATTGCATTACTCCTTGAATGTGGATGCTGCCACACTGGCTAGTAGGGCTGGGTATTGGCAAGGACCTCACGACACTAAAAGTATCACGATAAAACGGTCACGATGAGATAAGCAGTAAGGTTCATGATATATTGCGATGCACATTTTGATGCATTGCGCTACCGTGCAATACTCTCTTGCAATGCCTCCAAGCCGACTGGAAGTGCGCCATGCTTTGTAAACTTTACTAGCGGCCATTCTAGCGGCTGTAAAATGTTTGGTCAATATACAGTATTTGAGCGTCACAACCCAAGCATGTCCCGTTCCCTGCACGGCTGCACATCCCACATGGAGCATTTCAGTATAAGAGTTTTGGCTGCCTGATTTTGCTGATTTGTTCAGTTGTCCTTTATTTTTAAGCGTCTGCCATGGTTAATTAGGCTTAAATTGTTTCTTTTTTTTGTCTAACTGTATTTATTGTTGATGTACAATCGGGAGCCTGCGCAGGGTATTTTATTTTAAAAATCAACCGGATTCTCTGTTGTTTCTGTGTCTGACTTCCTGCCCGGGTCATATGCTCTGTGCTGCTGGACACTGCTTTTGTCACAAATAGACTGGCTGCCTATTCACCGCACAGCGGAGCAGAGAGCCGCTTCTGGGAGTCTTCTGTTGGGAGCAAAAGCATTGACTAGAATGGCCGCGATTTTTCGCGGCAGCGGCGGCGCAGCCGTATTGTGGCGCACATGCCCCCTCGCTGTGATTACACTCTGGTCACATGACATGTGAGAGTAAAGCAGTCTGCAGAGGAAATCTATGCTTGTTGGAAAAGACACATGCCTTTGGTGTGAGAGACCCAGGTTCAATCCCCTAAACCAGAGGTCACTAATAGGCAGCCGCCGTCCTCTCCGGACCGCCAACCTACAGCTGATTTAGAGAATTACTACCTCGTGACAGAGCACTTCTTTTTTTAACTCGCGCAGCTTTTCTAGCATTTACTGTACTGATTTAACGGCCCAGGAAACTCTCAGACCAATCGCATGTGCTCAAATCGTCTCTTGACATGCTGCTCAGCCAATCAAATCTGTGCATTCCAACAGGCATTGCGAGTCCACGAGTGCGATACACCGGAGACGTTTTAGAACCACACAGGGAGAGAGGAGACGAAAGGGAAAAGATATTTCATATGGCTTTTAATCAAGAATGTACAGATTCTTCCATGTACATTCCTCCCACGGGCAGTTCAGAACCAGAATCTGGTTATTCATAAAAATGAATAAATGTAAAAATAATGTAAATGGTACACTACACTCCACTTTGTTGTACTGTGGCCTCAGGCTTGACAGAAGTTGTCACTGCAGAGACCTAAGTGTCAAACGGAATGAAATTAGCACCTGCCACCTGAGGGTAAATTGAAATCGCCGGGCCATCCGAATAAGGATAGCCTGCATCACACACGGCCACGATACAGCTCAGGGAATATTGACATACTGCCTGGTTACAGCAAGCACACTATGTATCAGCAGGATCAGCCATCACTGGATGGGGGGGGGGGTGGGGGGGTGGGGGGGGGATTCAGGTGTCGCAGAATTACTAAGCTTGTCTATTACAGCCGTCACTTGCTTTTCACTTTTGTTGGCCAACTTTTATATTGATATATCTTTCTCTGAAATTACTATAATTTGATAATTCTTTCTTCTTATCATAGCTGACATCTACAGTAATAATACTGGATCGTCCATCCTCAATTGAAATACCTGGTTCTTAAGTAAGGTGGAGTGATTGGTCTTGTACTGAAAGACTTGGGTCCTTTTGTGCATTCAAACATGCATATGTTTTTGTGTAAAAATATTGAACATTGAATGACATTATTAACATTAAATGATGCCTAAATGAGCTGAATGTTATTCCGTTATTTAGCGCATACATTGCAAAAATGGCAGATAAAAATTATGAGGAGCATGTCTGTTATAGCACAATGTGGAAATACTAGCTTTCAGCACTTCCTTTAATTCAGTTTCAATTCAGTTTTATTTATATAGCACCAATTCATATCCAAAGTTATTGCACTTTTCATATAGAGCAGGGTAGACCATACTGTTTGTAATATTATTTACAGAGACCCAACAATCCCCTCCATGAGCAATACTTGTCAACAGAGGCAAGGAAAAAACGTCCTTTTAACAGGCAAACCTTGAACATGGACATTAGCTTGAGCAGGGGGAGACAATATTCACACAGTAATACAAACACTAAAAGTAGTAGTTGTACAGACAAAAAATGAATAATGGTACTGATAATTCTAGTAATAAATGAAAGGACTAGTAATAATAATTGTAGCAGCGGGTGTTGAACAGGAACATAGGGAGGATACCTGCAACCACAGATCCAGACTCCACAGCTCCAGAGCCAGAAACACCTGCAGAAAATGATAGAAGGAGAGAGGAGAGGGAAGAGAAAGCATAAGACTACGGGAGAGGGAAGAAGTTGAGTTAGTAACATGCGTTAAAGTTACTAACTTAAGGGGCGGAAGAGGTTTCAAAGATTACTCCATGACTCACATTGGAAACATTGTATTTAAAAAAAAGTATAAAGGTAGAAAAAAAGTTGAATAAAAGCCCACATGTCCTCAAAGAGCTGAACAGCGTCATATTTGAATGGTTTCTCTAGCTGCAAGTATGCCGAAGTAGTAGCAAACCACAAAACATATAGAAGAAGAGTTGCAGTGGAGGGAGAGTAACAAAAAGAGTAAATTTGAAAGATCCTCACTTGATTTGTCTAACATAAGCTCTTTATCAATTATATACTATATGTAAACTTTATATTATGAGTGCACAAGTGCGTTCACCTTCATTTACACACTGTGGGAATCGAACCCTCTCACACCAAAGGCATGTGTCTTAACCACTGGAACCTGAGTGTGAGTTGTGAAACACTGGACACTTCCCAGGGTTATTTCAAAGTGAGTCAGCATGCTAGCAAGGGCTCATCACTTCAACAAACTCTCAAAGGTGCAACCACATCAGCAGAGACGGAAGATTGTTGAAGACTTCATGTCTATATTGGCGGACTCACATATTCCTGGAAACTGAAGAAGCCATGTCTGGTCAAGCTTTTTAAACAAGGAAGAGAGTTGCCCACATGAGTAGCTTCTGTCAGACCCACACTAAACAGTGTGTTCAGCAGCATATGGAGACTGTCCTGCAGAATATCTGAGAAGAAATGATCAGTAGTCAAGTAATAACTTATTTAATAGAGGACAATTCACAGTATTGCAATCATTGTAAATTGTCCACTATAATAGTATTATAACATCCTACTCTTGCAATACACTTATTGTGAATTGTCCCCATAAATAATTGCACATAAATGAATACTTCTTAATGCACATTTGCATGATAAATCAGATTCATTGATAATGATTACATTATTAATATTTTCTTATTGAATTGATGGTATTCATTCACCACTTGATTACGCACTCTTTCGGATGACAAAATATGCTTATTGTAAAACAGGATGCATAATTAGAAATGGAAAATAAAAATCAAATCTAAAAATCAAAACAAATCTCTAAAAAATTCAAACAGATTTCATAGAGGCCTACAAGTGCACACAGCTTGTGTGACATGATTATTTGAGGCAGGATGTGCAGTTTCCTTGAGAAATGAACTCTTTGTTTTGGTGATAACTCTCAAACCCCTCCCCTTTGCCTACTCCACACTTAAAGCTGTTCAGAAACAACTTGGCCAGCAGCAAGATGTATCCACCAGGTATACTAGCACTTTATATATCCTACAGATTCAACTGGAACAGCTGTCTGTGACCTTCCATGTTCAGCAGCCAGTGGAAATTGGTGGAAAATATGACTTCCCTCCTTGCCGCTTACGTAACAGATCAGCTCAACAACTGGATAAGCTGAAGATGTTATACCATCCATGAGTGTTAACTCTTCTTCAGAAAAAGAGACTGACTGTGGTGGGAAAACACTGAAAGCCACATTGTTGGAAGCGCTCCAGAAGAGATTCCGTGACATTGATTCTGAGCGCCTGCATGACATTGCTACAGTCCTCGATCCAAGGTGAGAAAACTTCATTCACACATTCTTTACATTCCTGTGTGTGTGCGTGCGTTCGTGCATCCAGCTGTGTCACTCTTAGAGCTGATTAAAGAGCAGGCGAGAAAGCAGGCAAGTACTGAAACCTGATGAACCTGAATCTGCAGCTCCCCTCAGCTTCACACTGCTTTGCTGTGAGTTACAGTTCATTGTTCTGCTGGTTGGTTTTGCTTCACTGTCACCACTCTCATGGCATCGTTTTTTCGGCCACAGCAGGCGGCTGTTTTCAGTGATAATACTCTCAAAACCTACTTTACATCAGCACCAAACAGCAGACGGACAGTTTAAGACCATGCTGGTGAGCATGGGGGAGCGTTGAGCAGCTAAAGAGCCAAAAAATTTCCCTGAACAGTTGGTAGTGACCAAACAGATCTAGAAGAGAGTGAATATTAGACTTGCATTCATCAGGTGGACACAAACACTCCAATTGTAATGTTGCTCCTTACAGGTATTACTGATGACATTGATAAGATTCAGCATTTAAATATAGCACTCCCCCTCCCCCCTTCCATTCCATTCCAGTGATTGCCAGTTTGTTGCACAACTTGCATATTTCATGGTAGTGTGGAGTGAGAATCTGACACGGTCATGTTAAGTGATGAGCCTTTTTGTGGTAGAATAATGAATCCATTTTGCATTATTGGCATTATTAGTGCAGTTCCAATGAAACATCTCCTGGTCATATAGTTTAGCGTTGAATTACAAACAACACAGTCTTACTTGTGAAATGCTGCTTTTTGCACCTTATACAGTATTTGGTGTGTCACAACACAAGTTACACTCTAAGTAAAATGTTCTGTGTAACCAGTTTGTTATTCAATAATAGACTGAATAAATGATTTATCATTATTGCACTATGTGTAGCTGTTTCCATAACGACACATTTGAGATGGAGTTGGCGTAAACTCTAACGGTTTCCTGCACACAGGCCAACACATCAATGCAGGTATCTGCAACAAGGGATGTTGGCTGCCACACTGACCCACAAGACACTCTGTAGGACTCCTCTGCATCACATGAGTGCATATTTGTAAGCTAATATATTAGGACTACACTGAGCTACTCTGAGCTGTTGTAGCCTTTTCCGGGCTCTATGCTAACTTTTCCCCAGAGAGTACACATGCTCCTAAATGGAAAAAAAAAATAGGAGCACACAAAGAAATTTAGGAGCACAGTCAAAATGTTGTGTGCTGCTCCTCCTCGTGTACAGGGACTTTGGAAGTGAAGACCCTTGTATCTGGACACTTAGCTGGGCACTAGAATGGTTAAACAATTTGACACATTAAAAACAGCTTTTAAAACATGGGCACAGCCCTTTAAAACAGTTCATCACAGTGAAAGCACTCAGAGAAAACTCTTATGTGATTGACATGTTGCTGCATTGTGGCATGTGTGGCTTGTAGTTTTTGAACCAGTGACAGCTACCACAAGCACCACCCTCACAAACAAGGCCACGCTTTATGTAAACAAAAATGAATTCCAATTGGACAGTACAGCTGTCTCATGCATAGACATATGTACTACTGTAGATCCCTGCTTTACTAGTTATACTGTAGTACGGTAGTGCTATTTATTTGTCTTACATGTAACACTGCCATTTTTTACAGATCATCTGAGTGACCTGATGAAGCTGAGGTGTTCTTGGACCCATCAGAGGAGGAAGTTATTGTTTTGCAGGTGCCATGCCTCAGTCAAGCGTCGACCTGAACACAACACAGCAGCCAACAACATCAGGAAAATCTCTGTATCCACAGGAAGACAGTTTACCAGAAGTCTTTTACCTGACACTTACCATAAAAGCTTAGGTTTTACAACTTTGTGCAGTATACAGTTATACACCATGTATATTTCTGTTTCACTGACTATGAATAAAGTGCTTTTCAAGAAGAGTTTTGGTCATTTTTAAATTCAGTAGCAAGTGTTCTGTGGTATTGGAGAAATATATCATGTTCTTTCACAAGGTCATTTCACTGTTTAAACAGGTGTTATGAAAAATTGCATTTAGGATGGTCAAATAACTTGGTTCATTTAACACCCTAGCTAGTAATCCCTTACTACAGGTAGTAAATAATGACTCACAGCAACACAAGACATTTCTGTTTCACCAGCATTACTTCAGTGTTGACAGATCACATTACAAGTTATGCACTCTGCTGCACAGCATTGTTAAAGGGTAGCAAACATAATTTGCAACTTTGACAAACATTTAAAGCATAAATACACCAATAATTGTCTGACAAGCAAGTATAAACTTCTCAGGTGAAAATATCCAACAGGGCAGCCCTGACAGTAGCTGCAGACACTTAAAATACATAAGAAAGATACTTCATTAGATCGGTATTCCTTAAAGAGGTCATATGCTTTTTCGCTTTTTCCCTCCTTTATTGAGTTATATATCTTTTTTTGTGCATGTAACAGGTTTGCAAAGAGAAAAAGCCCAAAGGGAGATCCCATCTCCCACAGAAAACTCTGCTCTGAACTGCCTGAATACAGCTCGTTTGTAGTCCAGCCTTTACTTCTGCTTTCTTGTGATGTCACAAGAAAATAAGTCATAATTCTCACCAAGCGACTAGTCTGACACGGCCTCAAAAACACCGGTGGAAAAACACTGAGCTGCAGGACACACCTCTCCTCTCCCTTCCAAACACTAGCTACCCTCCAGGCCGTCAGTGGACATACAGTTGTTACTGTGATGTAGAGACAGAGCTCAGTNNAAACTTTATAGATGAAAGATACTTTTGTTACAGATTAATAACTCACCACTCTGAAACTCTTGTTCCAGTCTATGTTGCTAAGCTGGTCAGCAACATGTAGCATACAGCTGAATCTTCTCTGCTTTTGATTGGAACTGTGCATGTGCACTTTCCAACAAAGATCATTTACAGACAAGATGTATCACTCCGTAGCTACAACAAAGCCTTCAACACAGGGTGAAAAGAGGAGCTGCAGCGATGTGCAGTATGAAAATCAATATGGTGTTTTTTTTTTAAATGAAACCATGTAAACCTGTTCTGGCACAACCCCTAAATTTGAACCTGAAAGTGAACATAATACCACTTCTCTAAGTTATGTTAACATGGTAAGGTGCAGGATAAAGGCAGACTGCTGCATCATTATGGTCACTGGTCTGATATAACTAATGTGTAGTCTGTGTAACACAGGGAAAGTGGCTGCAGTACAGTACAATACTACTTATTCCTTCAGTGTGTTAGTTGTCTTTTTGCCAGAAATAAATGCTTTACTAAGGTTGACATTGTCTGTTGTTTCATACAGTACTTTCCACCCCACCTAGTAATTACTTTGTGTCTATTACACACTGTTCTACATGCAGATGCTAATGTGTGGCTATTATGTCTTTATCAGGTGGTTTCGCTCTTGTGGTCTCAGCCCATACAGCAGTAGATGATTATCTACTGCTGTATGGGCTCATAAAATAAATAACAACCACTGTATACACCAGCTGGATTTCTGATGAAAAATGGAACCAGAGTACAAACAGACGTTGTTTTACTTGTGCCCCTATCATACAGAGCTGTTGACGGGCAAAGCGGCTTAGGGCGGATTCAACTTAACTTATTAGTTATTAATGTTTATGTTTGTTTGTTTTTCTCAAAAATAGAATGCTGATGTATCATAATGTCTTTCAGATTGCTCAGAAATATGACACACAGAAGGAGGAGGAGCTTCGTTTCTGGATCGAAGAAGTGACTGGAATGTCCATTGGAGAGAACTTCCAGAAAGGCTTGAAAGATGGAGTCATCCTCTGCGAGTATGTTTCCGGATTCCTATATACTTGTGGGGTGCGACAGCTTTGAGGGGACCAAAATGCTGGACCCCAAAAGATTAAAGCGATGTTTGAGGGTTAAGACTTGGTTTTAGGGGAAGGGTTAAGGTTAGGCATTTAGTTGTGATGGTAAAGATCAGGGTAAAGGGCTAGGGAATGTATCATGTCAATGAGATGTCGCCCCGGGGATAGAGGGACAAACGTGTGTGTGTGTAATTGATCGATCACACTATGTTCTGATACGTGTTGTGTTTTCCTTCCTCTCCCAGGCTGATTAATAAGCTGCAACCTGGTTCAGTGAAGAGAATCAACCTTTCACAGCTGAACTGGCACAAGGTAAGACCTGTTCTGACCTGGAAAATGCAAGGCTGTCACATCATATGCTAAAAAAAAAAAGGCCATTTTTAAAAAAGTCATCATTCTGCTACTTTAAGACCAGTCACAGCACATCAGTCTCTGAGAACAAGTGCACTCATTCATGGAACTTTCACCGCTAACGGCTTTATGTTTTCGGTGCCCCCATAGTCATGAAACTTAGTGGAAGGACGGGCCGAGGAAGAACCCACTAAATTTTAGAGCGGATCTGAATCACAAGGGAGATCCACTGATTATTTTTCACTTTCGTTAACATTGCGAGAAAGGTCACTGGTAACACCAGTGTCTGTAGAAAAATGAACTCAATTTGTTGCCCATGTGCGAACCAGCTGTGATTAAAGTGAACAGTGTGCCACAACTAAACACACAACAAAGCATAACAGCTACTTCAATCGCTATACAAACAAGACCTGTGCGCAGTACATAATAAATGGCCAGCTGAGAAGATGAGGCTTCAGCTCAAAAACATATTTTGACATACTGTAATTCTAATAGTTTTGTGGATATATCCAGACACATATAGTGGTTGTACTTGTAGATTTTCATATCATACAAGCCTGGACTATTGTCCTTGAGGTCTGCACTCTCAGAGTACCCTTCTAGTTTGTGCTGTTTTTGCTTCCTTTTGCTTCTGTGGGGGTTTTGTGCCCAACCCCCCCATTACTCCTCTTCTTTTTTTTTTTTCCATTGCTCTCTGCAGCTGGAAAACCTTGGGAATTTCATCAAAGCTATCCTGGCCTATGGCCTAAAGCCCAATGACATCTTTGAGGCCAATGACCTGTTTGAAAATGGGAACATGACTCAAGTCCAGACCACACTGCTTGCACTGGCCAGCATGGTGAGTGAACACACAGTACAGTGGCTCATTGTCTACTGAGGAACATATTTCTATTGTCACAGGAAACAAATCTAACGTCACATCAGTCCTTTGATCATTATGTCCTCTCTGCTAGGCAAAGACCAAAGGGATGGACACAAAGATTGATATTGGGGTGAAATATGCAGACAAACAAGCTCGACATTTTGACGATGAGAAGATCAAGGCCGGTCAGTGTGTCATTGGACTGCAGGTAACTACGACTAGTGATTAAGCAGTTCTTAAAGCCAGCACATGAACTGATATCTTTAGGCTGATGTCACTGAGAGCTTATGTTTTATAGCTTCAGCATTTTCCCTTGAGAGTTTGCAGAAACGGGGATACATTTTAAATAAAGTATCAGTTCCTCCAAAACTGATACAATGGTTTGTGTCGATGGTTTATTTTAGGGTTAAACTGAAATGCGATTGTATTTGATGAAATCATTCCGCTGGCCTTTTGTCCTCAGATGGGGACAAACAAGTGCGCGAGTCAGGCGGGTATGACTGCTTATGGAACCCGAAGACATCTGTATGATCCAAAGACTCAGACTGACAAACCCTACGACCAGACCACCATCAGCCTGCAAATGGGAACCAACAAAGGAGCCAGCCAAGTTAAAACCCACTCCTCTTTTAATTCTGCATCTTTTTATTTTCACCAAATCCGTAATCTGCTTTGATCATGACATGAGTATAGTATTAAGCTGATTTCACCTGGCGAAACAGCTATATTTGAAGGGGTTATTTACAAGGTCAGTTCAACAAAATTAGACAGAGAAGGTTTACTCACCCACGTCTAGTGGTATCTGTTCATGCAGGTAGTTTTAGTTTTATTTGTCCACATTTTGAGTTATCTGTCTCTGAGTTTTCTGCCTCCACCCCTGACCTCGATCACTGAACCTTGAATGACGGATAATCCATTATTAATAATAAATTAACATCCCTTGTGGGAACTTTCTTTTTAAATCCATTTGTGCTTCTCTGCCTTGTGGTTTCCCGCAGGCGGGCATGTCAGCCCCTGGTACCCGCAGGGACATCTTTGACCAGAAGGTGGCGATGCAGCCGCTGGACAACTCCACCATCTCCCTCCAGATGGGCACCAACAAGGTGGCGTCTCAGAGGGGTATGAGTGTGTATGGTCTTGGACGACAGGTCTACGACCCCAAGTACTGTGCCCCCTCAACAGAGCCAGTCATCCACACTAATGGCAGCCAGGGGACCGGCACCAACGGCTCGGAGATCAGCGACAGTGACTATCAGGCTGAGTTCCAAGAGGACGAGTACCATGGAGGTTACCATGACAATTACAGCTCCCATTACAATGATCAGGGCATAGACTATTAGTGGAGACGTCCAGAAAAACAGTGTATTTTATCATCTTCACAACAGAGCAAGTCTTTTGCTATCCTCACTAGTATTTTTTTTTCTTTCAAATGAAATGTTGCCTTCTGTGCTTTACTTTTTCACCTAGACTCTTTGATCTGAGCAGCAAAGTTTGTAAGAAGTTGCAGTAGCATATAATGAGATACATAAACATGTTTTTAAGCTTGAGAGCATTCTTTATTACCCGCTTTTTGAAATGTGTCTTAATGATGGAACCATGAAGAAGTGATATGTTGGTGGGCTGATGGTGCAGCATCAGGTGAAGCTGCTGCATTCCAGTTTTTGTATTCCGTAACTGAAACTGTGCTGCTTGATCCATGTGAAATTGCAATTGTGGAATTCCCATGTGTAGTTCTCAAGAGTAGGCTGATCGATGTGACTACCCCCCCCCTGTTCTGTTTATAATGTTTTACATTTAATCACTAGATTTTACTTCCTCTAATGATAAGCATGGCGGCTGTTTGGATAGGGTTAGGGCAGATGACCTGACCCAAGCTGACTATTTTACAGCTAGGCTTTCTTGTTCCATTACATGACATGTATTTTCATGTTGCTCCCTTTGTATTCCCAAACTGTATTTATTGCAATGGCTCTCATTGTAAAACAGCCTACAGTTATATGGTTTGTAAAGAAAGAGGTATGTTATAAATAAAGCCTTAACATTCTTTAATTCTGGAAGCCTGTCTGCACATTATTGTTACAAACATATCACATGACCGGCCGTATTGGCAGAAGGTGCTGCTACATTTGTTGCTGTAGCTTGAAAGTACATTAAGAATGTAGTCTTTTCATGCTGCTGAGACAGGAATGTATAGTTGTGATGTGGAAACGTTCCTGTACTTAAATTATAGTAACAAGCAGTAAGGGAATCAAAGGTGGAATATACACTCACTGGCTAATTTATTAAGTAGGTCTACACCTGGGTAGTTCCTTACTTGTTGACTGTGTCCTTATAGTTGACGTGTGACTAACTCCGTTGGCCTTTAGAAGTAGTGAAAGTTAATTCAAACCGAGGTAAGGTTTCAAAAGAAACCGTTGCTTCTTAATAAAAAAATACACAAGTTATAAACAAAGTAATAACTTTAAACAACATGGAAAGGTAAAATCACTGAAGGTTTCGCGAGACCTCGTGAAGACAATTAAATGTGAGGTAAATCTAAAAAGATAGCTAGTGTGGGGACATTTCATCCCAGGTAGAAATAGGCGAGTCAAATTTGTCCGGAGTGGACAAAGAAGGACGGACAATTCGGCAGTCAGATAGAGATATTCCCCGTAAGAGTGCGTAAGAAAGTGTAATGAAACAGAGGTCCGCAGGGTTTTGTTTGTCACTTTCCCAGGGGCGTGTCAAACAGCGGGGTAAAAAGGTCACCTATATGTCCCTCGAGGTTTCTGTGTTTTTAATAGGAATGCCTTAGAAAATCCATTTGCGCATGTTTGATCACACATCTTTCCACAATGTCACCACTCTTCTTAAATGTCATAAGCAGTTATACAATTATAATGCTATTATTTTCCTATTGAACGCACATCAAAGGTTCACACCGCACCTCTCTGCCCGAATGAAAATTCCTACCGATTGGGCTGAATTGGGCGAGTCTCTTCCGACTGTGGTGGTCACATGAGGCGTTTTTATTCTGATTGGGCTATTATACCGATTATTAGTGGAATATTAGGGTCCATTAATGCAGCCAATGAAAACTGTTTTTATGCCTGCTTTTTTAGTCATCCGATTATATTGAACATTTCTGTCAATGTAGTCTGGCCAAAAGCAATAATACATTATCTTATTATCTGATGACAAACACAGGTTTAATGATTCACAACACATCCTACGTACTAGTTGGCTTAATATAATACATGGCTTAAATAACACAACTTTTCGTTAACCTAACTCAATTTCTTTGTGGTGAGCCTTAATGTGGCTTGTGGTTTTCTTACCAGCTATTTTTTGGCCAAATTGCCTTCTGATGAAGAAACATATAGTTTGAGGATGAGTAGTAGTAGTAGTAGTTAAAATCAGCGTAGCTAAAGGTTATTGGTTGATAACAAAAACTGTTTGTGAGCTACAGTGAACATCATCAAGGAGATTTTTGCCACACTTTAGTCATTTTACTGGAACTTACTGTGTGGGTCTTCTGCTATGTTGTTGTCCTGCACTGTTATGTTGCATCATTGTTTATTATGTGGTTCACCTAAATTACAGTGACTGAGACCGGGAAGAAGCTGTGCACCTGAGTACCAGTAAAAAGAAAATAACCCTGAATTAACGTTATGAAACAAACCACATCCATAATAATGTAGCTGGCTGCCCCTGCATTGCATCACTGCAGGCTGTTATAAACAAATTGCTCCACATTTGCTTCGTAACGTTACGTCATTTCTTGCAGGCTAAATGGTCTGTACTTGTATAGCGCTTTTCTAGCTTTACACTACATCACATTCACACACTGATGGAGGAAGACTAAGTTGCATCTGCCATCAGAAACAGAAATACACATCCCAAGGCATGACATGCAGACTGCCAGGGATTGAGCTACCGACTTGCTGACCGCGCTACCCCCTGAGCCACAGCCGCTTAAATCAACACTTTGACATAATACCAGTACATGGCATAGTAATATGGATCACGTTAGCTGGTGAAGTAATTTGGCAAGCGATACAACCAGGGCTTGACATTAACTTTTTTGCTCACTAGCCAATGTGACTATAGTGGTTTTCCAAAGTTACTGGCCCCGCAGCATTTTAACTAGCCACATTTTTGTTGTTGGGAAATTACATTTTATGATTGAAGTTCACTATGGCGTGCTAAAATGTACTTTCATTAGCTCTGAAAAGGTTTTGTATAAAGGTCCTTTTTTAAATACATCTATTAAGATAAACACAAAAACATTAGTTTCTTATTGTATATAATAAAAGTGATGCATGGGTGTGAAAGATTGATTAAAAAGATAAAAAACTAAACTGAAAAAAAGTCATCAGAAACACTGTAGTGTAAATACTGTAATACAGAGTAGAAAATGTATACATGTGCATTAGAAACAATGAGCATAAATAGCACATTACATATCAACCCTGGAAAGGTAGTTGTAACGTGACGCTATGATGTAACATGATGTGGACCAATGGACCGTGTGCAGGTAGTAGCCAACTCATGGGAGTTGTAGTGTCGTAGTGTCACATTGCAATTTGTTTGTTATTTCAGATGCCTAGAATTTTTCAACACGCCAAAGTGACCAGTGGGAGTGACTCAAGTCAAGTTAAGCCCTGAATACAATTAATGCCTCCATGACCCAAGCCTTCTGGATGTTGACGTGTTTTCACCCGACATCAATGGGATTCTCGTTTGGCCTGACAGATTTCACACCTTAAACCTTTGTTTTCTGTCCTTCCCTGGAGTTTGTGTTGAAGTCTGTGTCGTGCTGGGAGCTGGTAATTTGTGTGTGCGGACTGCATTTCATTAGCTGCAGTATTGTGGCTGTGTGCAGTTCAGAGTTCATTTATAATGTAGTGAAATGTGTTTTATATTTAGGGTTCAAACTGCGAAGCGTCTGCTGCACTGTCTTAAATTCCCGTGAGCTGGAATGCATGTACTTCCAAAAAAAAGTTTTCCCAATCAGCCAGAGGGTGGAGCTGTAATTAACTCAGAAATGTCTTACACAGGTCTAGCTCAATGTGCTGCTCAAAAAAGCCTCATGGATCATTATGGTTTGCCAACCCTATCAAAACCTAAAGCTTGTTGATATCTCTTTACTTTTTTATATTGACTAATGGACTTCAAAAGGGGCATGGCTCAGAGATAAATGGATATAAATCAGCAACCTATGCCAATCATCAGAAAACTCACAGGATATGTTCAGATGAGTGCCACAGAAAGTTTCATTCAAAACGGCCACTAGGAGGGACTACAAGTGCAAGAAATGTGCTTAGAATTACACAAATTAGACAATAAATCTGGCATTCCTTCTCCAGTCATCACAAATCTCTCAGGATATGTCCTCATACGTAACTGAAACATCTCCTGAGAATTTTATTGCAAATCAAACACAAGGTGGTTCTATAAATGCAATGAAACTATGACTGATATATTGCAAATCAGGCTACAAATCAGAAATTGTTTGACCAATCAACACAAAACTTTCAGAGTATGTCTACAGGGACCTCACACATATACTGAAAGTTTAATTCAAAACAACCACTAGGGGGCACCCCAAATGCTAGAAAGGAGTGTGGCATAACACAAATCAGATGGTAAATAAAAAACTGTCTCATCATCATTGCAAAACTCACAGGATATGATACATAATATTTTTGAACCACACGTGTCAAATAATCTTGAAATAGCTATTGCGGAAAAAGGTTTGAATCCGTGAAAAGCCGTTTGCGTCTAATTTTTTCTGTGTTTTTTAATCGGAGGGCTGAGCATTATTTCGTGATCTCACCATCTGGCATTGCTGATTCCTGTGACCTTACCGACTTTGTGTGAGCTCTGAGCATGGGTGAAAGGATACACACAGTTCACCACCAGGTCTTCAGTAGGGTCACTTAAAGAAAGATACAGTGTTAAGGTTAAAACCATGTTGCAGTACAAACACCACCAGCTAAGTGTGCCAGACTCCACCTACAGCTGGATCACAGACTTCCTCTCAGTCACATATGTACACATGGTCAAGACAAACTGGCATCAGTATAACATCATGGTGGTGGTGTGAGCATACTTGATTAATGCCTGCAGGCTTAAATTTACAAATGTTGCTGGAAATCTGAACAGTGCTGTTTATAGGCAGCAGGATAATTGCAGAGAAAAAAACAACCAGAAACTAGACCTGCTGTGGAGAAAATTATTTATATTATGGCCTTATGGTGTTATATGTAAATATATATTTTGTGTCTTGGTGTTGGGAATGCGCAACTCATCAATGAAGAATAAAACTGAATATGCAGGATGAAATGAGGCCATCTAGTGATCAGAGAGATGAAAGGAAAGGTTCAGTGCTGAGTCTGTCATAATACTGACCTCCTGTGGATTTTCTGCAGAATTACTATTTGACAAAGACAAGATGTCTTTCCTGTGACTAAAGAGAACCCTTTTCAAACACACTTCACCTTCACCCTTGTCACTCCTATTTTTAAATCTGGAGAACAGCACAAAGCCAGTAACTATAAATCCAGAAGCATACTGCTTCTTTCAAAAGATGCCAACTTAACTTTACAGAAACAATCACACAGGTACCTTATATCTTACAGGGTTTTTTTTAGTTTTTTTTTTTTGGGAGTATCAAATATAGGGAAAAGAGAAAAGTCAATTTAACAAGTAGGCTAGATGTTGATCTATAGTCAGTATTAAAAAACATGTTTCAGCTACACAAGGGAAACAATGAAAGAGCCATTTCAAATATCTACTAGAAAAGAATCAACATTGAACATACAAGTTAACCAAATAAATAGTCCTTGATATGTGTGAAAACCTATAGGAAACGTACCAATATTAAAGTAATCATGTAAACTTGACTCCCCCCGCCTGTCTATTGTATTAAAATTTACATGTAAAGCTGATGATACACAGAGCAACTTTTAGAGCAATGTTGCTGTCAATGTTAATAAGATTACCACTGTAATAATCGCCCCGCCACCGCGCCATGTGATGTCAGTTACAGTGTCACTTGCTCGTACAGTGGCTTTTCATTTTCGAGGTAAATTTTACCTACCAACCTGGGTGCAGGAGAAGTTTGTCCTCAGACCTTTCTTCCAGAAAAGAGCGACAAAGTCTGCGCTGTGAGGAGTTTGGAGTGAATAAATAGGTCACACACAAACACAGGAGTTTATTCTGTGATTGACTCTGAAGATTGATTGGTTTTCCGTGAGATCATCCCACTAATGAGCCACATCCTGTTTGAATTTTGTACGTGTCCTCTCAGGGCTATTTCCCAGACTGTTTGTAATGTGACCACTCAGGGACAGCTTCATCTAAACATGACCAATGAATGTCTGAGTTTGTGCTCGTCGGGAATTAATTGCATTTCAAATGCTTAACCAAGTAAAAGAGACAGAGACAAAGAGAATTCAAGAGTATTATAAGTATACAATGAACCTGAGTTAAAATTACAGCATTTTTTTGTAGTAGTGTAAGTCCCTGCACAATGTCATGATCATTTAAGATGATCATGACCCTGAGTCACTGAGGTAACAATTTTAGTCTAGACAGGGGATGCTGTTGTGGAATATGGGGTTGAATGTGTGTCCAAAAAGTATGGGCACAGACACAAGTGCACAACCATATGCTGGAGCCAGACTGTGAAGTGCTTTAGGCTAAATCGAGGGTAATGTGATCTCTCTGAATAACTTTCCCCTTAGTCAGAGAATGAAAAATTATCTAACAATATGAAGTCAGTCAGCTGGAATTGGCTCCAACCCCCCGCGACCCTGTACGCAGGATAAGCGGTTGACGATATTATATATATACATCCCCCAATACAGTGAAACAGCAGATTTTGGAGTGGCCTTTTATTGTGGCCAGCCTAAGGTACACCTGTGCAATCCCCATGCTGTCTGATCAGCATCTTGATATGCCACACCTGTGAGGTGGATGGATTATCTCGACAAAGGAGAAGTGCTCACTACCACAGATTTTGACAGATTTGTGAACAATATTTGAGAAAAACAGGCCTTTTGTGTACACAGAGATTCTTAGCTCTTTGAGTTCAGCTCATGATGAATGGGGGCAAAAACAAAGGTCTTGTGTTTGTGTTCAGTGTACATATTGTCACATCAAAAATAAAGACACATCAAAAAGTATTTTGAAATAAGATTATTAATACCCTAATTTCAAGTGTATCTCAATAAACTACAAAATAGGCTTCAGCAGCCACACCATGTGTCAAAATATTTTATTAATATTTTTTGTATTTCAAAAATACTAAAAATACTTTTCCAAGGTACCATGGAATCACTTTGCAAACTTTTTATTTGACCATTAGATCTATCCTTTCCCAAGTACACTGACTCAGGTGATTAAGTGGATAATGTATGAGAGCAACAGCTTTTACTTGCCTAATGAGATGCGATAAATCTGGGATGCAACCAGTAAAATGTGAGGTAAAATGTTCACAAATCCCAGTGATGAAGGTTCATTTTAAAGTAACAGTTTAATCTTTAACTAACAGTTTGTTAATGATTTGCGACTGTATCCTAATCCAGTTAGGATACAGTGGTGTTTGGTGTTTGGTTTGCATAATCTGAGTTACAAACTCAAGTGGAGGACAAACTTCTGTTTATTGGAATTGCAGCACAACTTTGTTAATGACAATAAGGCACAAGAGTGTGAATTTTACAAGTTACAATATCTTGTGGCATTATAAAGTAATGTTGTACAACTACACTCTTTTTTTTTACACACACAACTCACGAAAAAATAGGCTGAAAGTAGCAAGCCAGCGTTAACTACGAGGGCTGCTACTCGGGTCAAATACTCAACTAAAACACCAAAACTTGAATTGCAGGAATTAATGTCAAAACCTGATGAAAAGGTGGCAACCTACACATTTCTCACTTTGTCCACCGTCTTCAGGTCTGGATCAGTTTTCTGTTCTGAGGTGTCTGCACGAATCAAAGGCAGAATTTCTATGATGTTATCACACAGACTTCTCACACAAAGTATTTCATACAAAATATAAAGACAATTTTATCAACTCTATTAAATATAAATTACAGAATCTTCTTTTGAATTCGAAATACGTAGTTTAAATGCCTGTATCATAATCCCTAGACACCAACTAAAATCTGAGTTTAGTGTTTTTTCTATCTGAATTGTAATTTCCCATAGGATATGAATGCAGCATTAGAACCACGTGGCTGAAGGGAGACCCCATCCCTTCTGAATGTGCCTCCCATCTCTGACATCACTCTCTGTACATTCACATGACCATGAAAGGAGGTGGCGACACAATGGTGGAGGGAGGAGGAGCCTTCCCACACTGAGGAGCATAGTCTGCAGCTTAGATCAAAGGCTTCAATCTGCAAGCAGCAAGTCCTGCAATTTTTAAAGTCATGACGCATTAAACAGGCCTTTACATCTGGACATACTCACAGTATTTATGAGGGGCATGAAGTGGGTCATGGCCAATGTCAGTCATAATAACAGTATGACAAAATGTTGTAAAATGACATTGCAGACAGTATTAAGTTCCCATAACACTTTCTTGCTTCAGATTTTTTTCTTGTCATCCCCTACATCCAAAGCTTTCTGGGAAGTCTGTCTAAAGCCTCGATTAAAGCAGCTTTGCTGGTTCCCAGCTCTCCTGTCAGCCACTGCCAGCCGGGTGATCCAACTCTTTAGTTGTTTCAGTGTTGCTTGGCGCACACCAAGTTTCTGAAGTATGCACCAGTGTTGTTTTCAGCAGCTCAGAGTGACTAAAGTGACTGTGGAGCTGCTTCATGTTTCCCTCCACCTGATAAAAACAGTATGTTCCCTGCAACTGCAGTGGCTGATCAGGAGCAACAACATTAACTTCTATTGTTTGACTGAGAATTAAGAAGCCTCACAGAGCCACATATGAAGGATTACCATGTTTAAATACATATGATCCAAATATTAAATCTATGATGACTATTTTTTAAAACAAGACCATTTTGTAGTGTTGCATGTGAGACTTTTCATACCCTATATCGCACACTCAGTGTACTATAAAAAGTGATACACAGTCAGTCTCTACCATCTGCATTGCACAGACAAGACAAAAAGAGTCAACATAAAAAATGTTGTATGTACAGTATATTTTCATAATTTTCGCTTCTTTGTATTTCTATGTTTTTATATGCAAGTTTGCATTTCTTATTATTACTTTTTAATTTAATTTTACTTATCTGATTTTTTTTTTTGATAGCAACTACTGTTCTTTTGTTTATGTACTGTCCCTGCATTGCATAGGCTAGTATATACAAATCGCTCCACATTTACTTTTTATTGTCACATAATTTCTTGCAGGCTAGATCAACACTTTGACATGATACCGGTGGTACAGAGGATAGTAATACGGGTCACATTAAGGGGTGAAGTAATGTGGAAAGCGACACAACTATAGCATTTTTTCACCTGATCACGGTTGCAAATTGATAGCGTTAGCCGGCAATCTAATGTTATGTAACTTCAACAGCTGCACCTCCAGTCACCACTCTGTCAAGCTCCTTAGGTTTGCAAATAACACCACCCTTGTTGGACTCATGTTGACCATCTGGGGACCTGGTGCAGCCAGAACTACAGTACCTGGAGCTCAACACTTTCAACACAGTGGAGTTTATAGTGAATCTCAGGAAGACCTCCACTTCAGGTTTGTACAACATACCCAATCCGATTATTTAATTGCACATGTACTTATTTGCATATATTCTGGTGTAGCAAAGCTTGAAGACCCCTCCTATAACTAACCTTGGGCAGAATGTAGAGATAACAAGACATACTAGCTAGCTGACTAGTCAAACAGAAGAGGGCTAATGTCGTGAATAGATCCTCAGCTAACACAACTAAGTATTGATGTTAAATTTGATTTAAGTATGAAATGGGCATTACATATCAAATCTGAATAGAAATTGAGTCAACTAGGCCCCTCAAAACTGCCCAGGAAGAACTAGCACAGGAGAAATCCTCCAATTTTTCTGACCCTCCAGTGGTAGGCCAACCAGCGTCTAACTGAATCTTTGGTCTTGCATTAGACATTGCTTGTTGCTTAGCTCTGTGATGTTGTTGTGTTGTAGTCTATAATTTATTGTTGGCTAGTCTGGTTGGATACTCCTGATTTCTTAATTTGGACAATGAGAAAAGATTGGGAGAATGGACGGATTTAGTTGAGTAGTGGCTGGTTGAATACTGACTACATAATGCTGCAGTTTTATGTGGTTCTCTTACACCAGGGGAGCTAGTGCTGTTTTCGTGCTGTGTCTTAACCAACCATATGACATCTTGACTGTAATGACAGAGGATACAGGTCACAAGTCACTTTACTGTGGTGGGTCTCTGCACCTTCTTGGTTTTCACATGATTTAAATTGGTCGTGGCGCCAGGGCTTTCAAGAATGATGACAGAGAATGATCAAGAAATGAATTTGTATCTGATACTTTGTCAACTGAAGCAAATCGTGTGGCCTACAGGGTTTGAGAACTGCTGTCTTTTTTTATACTGCACACAAGAGAGCTTCATCGCTGCACTAACTAAAATGAACAAAATGAACAATATTACTCAAAGATTCATTATATTTACTGACCGAGATTGAAAGATCCAAGTCAGTAAGAAGAGTCAAACTTCACTAATGTCTCCTCTATGGTCAGACATTTGATAAAAAATAATTAAGGTTTGCCTGAGGTTTGTCCACACACAGTATGTAGTTGGTGAGCATGTGCTGTGCTTCCGTTCGCTTGCAGTAAAACGTAAACACCAACCAGAGTAAATTAAACAAACTCTCCTGTGAGTTGCCCAGAATGTCCAATATTTATATAATTACATGAAAAAAGTGGGAAATAAATCCACTGGTGTTGTTTCCTTGATGTTCATGAGCTCTTCTCTGGTGAGAGAGCTATGACAGCAGAAACTAAACCTCATTTGCAGCAGCATCTTGGTCAGACTATGTTCTATTTTCCAAAACATTTGAGATATCTGTGACTACTTGAATTGGTTGCACCTTTTCACAAGTTGGGAAAAGTAGCATGCTGAGAAAATGTAAAATGGTTTTACTATTTTTGTTCCAGGGGACAGTTGTAGCATTTCAGGGTGGTCCTTTTTCCACTACATGAACTCAGCGAAACATAACATATAACATGTTTCTCACAAGTTCTGCTTTTGTTTTCACTGGAACTAAATTTGGAGTCTACTTACATAAGGTTCGCTGTTTTTTGTCACTTACACATACATGCAACTATTTAATCCACCCCTTAAGGGAGCGGTGAGAGCAGACACTGTACAGCGCCCAGGGAGAAATTCCAGATCTGAGTCAGTGACTGGGTCACTGGTACTGACCAAAGAACCTCCATAACAAAGGTTTTTTTACGGAGCACCCAGAGGAAACTCACACACGGTGAGAACATACAAACTCCACACAGAAAGGCCTCAAACCCGCTGCTTTCTCGCTGAGGAGTATTTTGGAATATTTACAAAAAAGGTTTTCCCATACAAAATCTTTGCTTCAGTATTTCGGTGAACAGTCAAGTTAAGAGTTTTATATATGAAATAGAAATTTAAAATAAAGTATTTCACTTCAAGTCTATATTATTTATATAACACCGATTCATTTTTAAAAGGGATGTCATTGAACATTTCATGGTCCGTAGTGTAGACCGCACTCTCTGTATGCTATTTATGGAGACCCAGCAATGAAAATCCCACCATGAGCGAGCACTTAGCAGCAGTGTCAAGGATATACGCCTTTATAACAGGCTGAAACCTTGAACAGAACATAGACTCAGGGTGGACAGCCAACTGCCTTGACAGGTTGGATTGAGAGGGGCAGAGAGAATGAACAGGAGAAAAGATAACGCACAGTAGAACAATGCAAGTTCTACCTAGAGATGCAAATTAATAGCAGTGGTAGTGGTAATAATACAAATATCAATAAAAGCTTTTTTATAATGATAGCAGTGATAATAATAATGATAATAATAATAATGGGACTAATAACAATACTAATATTAATAAAAATAATTATAGCAGCAGGTATCGTGCAGGAACATGGGAACAGATGAGAAAGCACAACACTATGGTGGGGGGGAAGATGTCCAGTTAGTAACGTGGATTAATGGGATTAGAATGGATACAGATTGAGAGGGAGAGGAGGAGAGAAGAATTCAATGCATCATGGGAAGTCCCCAAGCAGTCTAGGCCTATAGCAGCATAACTAAGGGATGGTTCAGGACTCACCTGAGCCAGCCCTAACTATAAGCTTTATCAAAAAGCAAAGGCTTTAAGCCTACACTTAAATGTAGAGACGTGTCTGCCTCCTGAATCCCATTCTACTTTTAGAGACTCTAGGAACCACAAGTAACCCTGCATTCTGGGAGGGCAGTGCTCTGGTGAGGTAGTAAGGTACTATGAGCTCTTTAAATGATTGTTGGGATCAGGTAGGGGCAAGTTTAGTTATTAGGAAAATATTGAATATATTTTAGAAATATTAATAAAGTTATTCATATTATTAAAAGTATTAATAAAGATGAATAACTTCGGGGGCCACCCTGGAATCAGGGACCAATAAACAAACGTAACATATGTTACGTACAATGTAACTTCTACTTTATCACCCAGCACGCAGCAGTGAACTTTATTGATAACTGTGTCCTGCACTTGAGTCACTGTAAATTATAGTTATTGACTCTAACACAGGTAAAAAAATACACAAATCCTAATTACCGTGCTAAAACACAATAAATTCCACTTTATCACACAGGAACCAACAGCAAACTCTAATATGACAGTCATGTTACTGGAGTTAAAAAAAATCAAAAATATCATGTTAATATCTATCTTTCCTAATGTTTGTATGTTAAGTGGGACATTCGAATTGAGGAAACTTGGCAAAATATGGTTCCTGGGAAAGACACACCATGGACAATAGTGTCTAGTTGAGGCTTGTGGAGACAAATGGAGAGCTACCGGAATTGTTCTTCCTGTTACTTCCTGTTAAAGCATGGGTGGATTGGGAAGGTCTAGACCAAAGAAAATCTATTCTTGGTCTGAAACCTGACTGAACTTGGTCAATACCACCAAAAAGACAAGTTAAGAAACAGACAAGGTTGAGACAGTTCTGAGGGTGTAGAAAAACCATCTTCAGATGAGTATTGTGACTGAGACCGGACTCGACTACAACTCTGGGTCAGGGCCCCAACTGAATATTTTCGGTAAAAATGTGTGCCTGGAGATAAATGCTTGAGAACTGCAATTATCTAAATGTCTGGACCATTTTGGCATCTGGTTCCTTTCCAAACAGTCACAGAACTATTCAGATGACCCGTAAATAACCCAGAGAAGGTCTGGACTCTGTTCTTGTCCACAGATCACAGCTCTCCACTTCTATTGTTTCCCAGCTCATTTAGTAATCAAACATCTGGAACAACAGACCATGCTATGGGAACTATGCCAGATTACAGGAAATGCTGTGTGGAGCTCAATCAGGGAAGGGGGGTGGGGTGATGTGAAGCTCATACTGCTGTTTTTTTTAGAGAGAAAGTTTAGTGACTCTAGCCATGGGCAGTCTGTGGATAAGAGGAACTGAATGCTAATAAACATCAAGAATGAAAGCATGCTGATGTGCATCACAACAGTGTGGTTGCCAGACCCCATGGATGGCTGGATGAAATGTTCCCACAAGCTGGAGTGGAAAATTATCAAAGTTTACCCCCTAAGCTAAGTGTCATTAGGTGAAATCTGTTCAAACATAAAAGAATGTAAACTAAATTACACACTACTAAGACAAGAATTTAAATTATTTAAATTACAAAGTGACATGGGTAAAATAAAACCTAATCCAAACTTTGTGTGGTGAAATACAGCACAATTCAGTTTTGGTGTCCTTAAGTTTTTTCAATGTGTGTTGTCTTTTGGTAACATCAGACAACACTGGTGCAGGAATATTCATTAGTGCTTTAACTAATGTATAAACATCATATGCATGGGACACAAGGAACTAATTTACGCATTGATGTTTAACACATCGAGTCTATCTGATTAACCCACTGAGTTACGTATGATTTCCTGTTAATTAAATCCACCATCATAGATAAATTCCTATCGATATCAGGCATTAGTTAATACCGCAAGTTCATGTGTTAATTACCAAAATGGGTCGAAACCATGGATTTCAACTTTGGGTTATGTCTGTCAGTCCTTAAAATGCTGTTGATCTGATATTTGCAGGCAGCACAACTCACCCCTTCTTCAACCGCTTTCGCTGATATAGTGGTCACAGAGCAACGGTCCCACAGACCTAAAATATTAGTGTCGATGTGTTTTCTGTCAAGCCTTCAAAAACCTGATAACCAACTTAAATAGACCCTATTCAATCATAATATGTTATTAGTTATGTGCATTACCAAGTAAAATGATGAAATAATAATAAAATCAGAAAACATTAGCTAATTATTAATGAACCCAGACACTGGTCATTATTTTATTTTCATTTAGTAACAGATAATCACACAATAAAAACAACATTTAATTAAACTCCATTATGAGTTCTGCATTTCCAAAATTAAGGGCTACCCTGCGGTTTGTAAAAGTTTTTTATTTAACAGTCATTTGAAAATTGTTTTTCCAAACACGGAGGCCAAAACAGGTCAAACCTGACTCATGGGCTGAGCTCTGCCAAAATATTTCAAGGGCAAAGGTTTGTTTCCTAGATATGATAAGGCCAGCTTTTGGCTGCACAACACACTGAGCCATATAATTTATTCTCAACATTTAACACAAAAAAAGAGAAAACCCCCTCAGAACATCTGATTGTGCATTCCTACACAGGACATTGTTGATGAATGTCTTTCAACAACCTACCAAGGGGACCCTGAGAATGTTTCCCAGCAAGTCCATTCAATATTTAAGTGGTGTTGATCAGAGTTTTCTTTCCTGTTTCCTTTACATCTCCAAATGGTAGACTTGAACTTCAACCATGCTCCCTCGAGATGCTGGGTTAGGGATCTACTCTGGGGACCCACAAACCACTGTGTGAGTGATTGACTCTAAGTGGGTGCAGCCCATGGCAGCAAATGCACCTCTAGAAGCTTTCCATTCATCACTGATATCACCTATCTGTTCAGTCAGCGGTCACTGCAAATCCGTTTAAACCCAATATTTACTGCATCATCAGAATATACTTTTTCTCACATCTTCATTACCTTCCCCAGCCACAGAAGAATGTGCTACATTACAGAAGAATTCTACCAAATTGCAGGTAACATGAATTAAAGATCTTTCAAGTTTGTAGATTTCCAAGTCAGTTTCCTCACTGTCTCTTTTTATCACTTTGTAAAACACATATCAATTAGCACAGCAGGAACTGTGCACCTGTGGATGTCCTTCAGGTGATACTTACTACATTGACAGGCTTGCTTTCCTTACAGCCTCCTATTACAGGTCTATGATACAGTATTTTCTATGAGCACCTCATTACAGACTTTTTATCTATTATCCATATAAATAAGAATATTTCCACAAGATTGACATACTGTACCTCCTGCCTCTCTCTTTCCTACCGACTAGGCCAATAATATATATAGCCTATAGTGTGTGTTGATTAGTGGTTGTAATTAATACATTTCCTGAGTGACATATTAATGTCTGCTCCCTTTAAAGGCAAAGTGTACATCTGTTATTTTGTGAAGTTGATAAGTGGAGTCACTATGATCTGAACACCCCCATTTTTAGCAACTGTGTAGAAATTTACATTTCTTGTAATAAGCCATGCCCACTTTGAGCAATCATTACTAAATTTAATGCATCAGCTGAGTAGTGACCCTAGATTGTACAAACCAAAATTTTGTGCTAATCCATCCAGCGCATCACGAGGTATAAACTTTTTGTGTGTAGTGCTCCCTAGTGGAAGAATGCAGATGAATCTAGAGATTAACATGATGAAAGAAGTTTGACTGTAAACAAAGCAGTTGTCGAGATAATTGCAAAAACTTTTTTAGCGCCACCATCAGGTCTATGAGGTCCATTTTTTTGCATGAGAAGTGGGTGTAATTTGCAACCTACGTGCCAATTTTGGTGAATTTTCGTCCCGCAGTTTTTGCTGCCCAAACACTTTTAGCAGAGAAAAAGCAGAAAGAAAGAAAGAAAGAACAAAAACAATAGCTTCACTGCTTGGATACTTAATGAAGTTTATTTCAGTGGCTGGTGATATTCACTGTTGGAACTGAAGTAAATAAGCCTGTCAGCTTCACAATAGAGTTCTGATGTGGTCCCATACACTAGCGGGCTGTCCGTTTTGGCCTGTTGTTAATTGCCAACTTGACCAGCGGCAGCGATAATATAGCAAGCTGTTTTTTTATAATGTAGCAAGCAGGAGAGTCCGCGCATCAGATGCGTCTCACTTTCGCTGCAGTATCCCCGCACCAAGGTAGGTGTTCCAGGCACGTCTAGCTGGGATAAGGCTTAAGGGAAGATCCAAGACTAGGATATTGGATCCTAGGTGGAGTGATTAGATTTCCACACTGACCTGGGAACGCCTCGGGATGCTCCAGTCAGTGCTGGTTAATGTGGCTCAGAAAAGGGAGGTTTGGGGTCGGATCAAGCCTACAGCTTCAATTACATTCATTTTTGGTATGACGTGCAGACTATATAATGGGAACTATTATTACTAAATGACAGCATGAAATACAGCAGATTAATACTGAATGCAGAGGATGCTCTGGTTGATATTACAGCCTAATAATTTGACGTCAGCAGCTGTTTGCTCTCATTTTGTCAGGATTATAGCAGCTGACTTGGTGTGATGCGCAGATCAGCCCACAAATAATCTGAATCTGCATGTATGCATAAATCATCCACCAGCCATCCACCCAACTAATTATTCTGTCAGATTAAGAGACCCACACCAGCATGGATATTTACCCTGCCTCTGCAGGTCCCTGTGGCTTTCAGGTGATTTCTTTATTGTGCTGTATTGATGTGTGAGTGTTTCCGTTAATGATTCACTTTCATGATTAGAGAGGCTGCTGTCAGTCATTTTAAACGTTTCCATGTGCGGTGTGCAGTCACAGCAAACACTGTGGGACACTTAAGCAGCAAAACAAAAAAGTAATAAACATGACAGATAAAGTAAACTCTCCAGAGGATACTGAATTTACCTTTTACTTCTGTAATAGATGTTTAGAAACTGATGGAGCTCAGGATTGATCAGGAGGATGTGTTTCACTGTCTGAACCTATACTAGACCTTTTGGATGGGTAGAACAGTGTTGGGCAGTAACATGTTACTGGAATAATATTCCTTTTCTGCGTTTCTGCATACAGTGTCTTTCTTAATGGGGAGACCTGCCCATCCACGCATCACATTCAACAAGAAGAACATCAGTAATATCAAGTTGAAACGTCATTAAGAAAAATGCAGATAAACACTCTTCCCACTCCCAAGCAAGGCCAGAGAACAAATAAATATGAATAAATCGCTATACTACCAACGTTCCCAGCTCAGAGACAGATCAAATCTGACCCCCCTTTCTGGCTCCATAAAATAATGCACTGTGAAAGTGACTACTATGGTACAAACCTTCAGACCAAATCTTGCACTAACCTAGTTCCTTTATTTCCTGTTGTTACTTTTTTAAGTAAACATTTAGGTTTAGGTATTGCAAGTGGGTTAGAGGCAAAGCAGGATGTGTCAACGCCTCTCTGGGTCCATACCACCAAGTGCATCACACTTACCCAAAGAAAAGGCATAGCAGAATATCACATATCCTCCATGACGACAGGGCTGGGGACGGAGAAGCCCTGCAGCTGTATGAGGTAACTGTAACAGTACAGCTGCAGACAGAGCAGGGGTAACACAAGCAGCAGGGGGATGTGCACCACACGTACACAGATGAGGATCACTCTGACAGAACATTCAGTACAGAATTAATTGTGGACAACGGAAGGCATCTCGCAGATAAACGTGGACGAAAGAGCATGCGAAGACCAAAAGGCCACGGTGCATATGTTGTCCAGCATCATCCCGCCGTGCAGCCCTGCAGTGAAGAGACAGTTCTCGTGAAGTGCACTCTGATGCTTTCAGGGCGAAGCCTCACTGAATAAGATAAGCCAGCAATATGGCTGCACACCCAACGATTTAGACGCTGTGTTGAGAGAGAAAGCCGTGCCTGCACTATAACATGACAGTGCACGTACCAGACGGAGGAGATAGAACACAGATACTGACATCAGTCTCAACAGCCGCCTGACCAACAGCATGGAGAGCACTTCTCCTGGGAGAACCCTACTAGGGGTTCATGACACATTCTTGCAGATCTCTTCTTTTGGCCGCTGTATATCTGAACTAGCTATTTCAGTATTTTATAGTTGGTAACACACATTTCTCAACAGAAATGCAAGGGAAAGTGATCAACAACCAGTGGCACTCACACGTGGAGATCAATGGCTGTTCTTTTAACCTAGACCAACTTATGATAGGGAACACCCTTACTATCTTCCAAGTGAGTTTACATCAGTTGTTCTCACAGCTGTGTACATTCCGCCGCATGTCGACACCAACCAAGGCCTGGCCGAGCTGCATGGAGTTTTCAACAGGATCAAAACCTCACGGCTGTGGTGGTAGCACTCTCTACCATGTTTATATA